>QLPD01007887.1:0-44363 GCA_003314085.1 Hymenopellis raphanipes | reverse complement strand
TACACCTTTAATTGGTGAAGAAAACACAAACTTGGTGTAACGGACAGAAAACACGGGGGTAGAGGTGAGTCCGCGTTGGCGAAGAGGCTTGACTTCGGTGGCGAAAAAGTCGGCTTGTTCTGCGCGTACGTCAATCTGTTGAACTGCAATTATTAAGACAGAGCTTATCATTTCTGTCAGAGAAGACATACGAGTAGCCGATATGTCCTTCAACTCCAAAACCGGAAAATTCGCAATTGTATACAAGACGTTGGAGGTGGCGCACAGGGCAGGCGAAATATACTTCCATGACGCGTCGAATGCAGTCCATAGAAAGTCGGTCCTAATGAGACGACTCGCCGGATGGAGATGTTCTTGGAGGACGAGATCCAGTGATTGAGCTGCATTGAACTGTAACTATGAGCGGATATTATTGAGGCAGAAAAACAAAATACCTGGTGAATGACCGTATCGCTCATGCCTACTGGTGGATCACAAGGTGGAAGGGTGAAAGAGCTTGGGTCAAATCTCGCAGCGCTTTGCGTCGCCTGTGGGATGGTGCTGCCCATGGAGTAGAACCGGAGGGAATTGGGGGAATGTCGAGAATAGTATATGACATTGTATGGCCTGGATAGCAATTAAAGGACGCATATATTCAGATTTCTAGCACGTACTCTCTTAGGGCAAATTGAAAGGCAGGTCGTGTGCCCTTGGCGGCGATGCTGAACTCACCAAGTACGATGGGTGGACCGCCACAGGCTGGAACCAAAGCAGAGTACTGTGGCGACGACAAGACGTATTCGAGCGCCTTTTCCGCCTCTGCAGACTATTACAGTTATTCACTGACGAGCTCGCCAAGACTAGACACGTACTGTCAATACCTGGATGCTGCCCGCGACGCACACCGACGGCCGCGTCCATCCATAGCAGAATCCAGCGCCGTTGACGACGTCGGACGGCCAAAATACAGTGGTGGGTAACATCTATACCGTGCTCATGATGGAGCGGAATCAAGAGCATGTCGCTGGGAAATCCGTGAAATCATAAACGATCGAGTCCGTGGAAAATCGGCACCGCGGCATTGAGGTTCACGGCAGCAGACGGCATGTCACTCACCGCCAACGCGAGAAACATTTGTTCGCGACGACGCAGATTCAGGAGCCTCGTTGTTCCCATACGATGTGTTGTGAATCAGGGTTGGGGTGGTAAGTATGCTGCTTGGGCTGTGAGGCCACTAGGTACAATTCCGTGAGGACTACAGTACTGTACAGCTGGTTTATATACTGTAAACTACTTTATCTAGAAGGTTCTAAAACATTCTCTCTCCTTCTGCTGAGTAAGACATGGAATATGCTAGATTGAACCAGCATTTCCAACATTCCTCCTCAAGCTCGCATATTCCTGTGCTGAATTTCGGCTTCAGTCGCCATTTGCCGGTTTCGGCCCGGTTCGCCTAATAGGATGCTTCCTCCGCGAAGTCTGATCTCTCGTTGTTAGCACAGTCCTTCGAGAGGTGTCCCTTTCCTCCGCAGGTGAAGCATTTCTTCGCTCCACCGCCACCACGCGACCAGCAGTTCTTCCTACTGTGTCCGCGTTTCCCACAGTTCCCACATTGCTCCATACTCGTTCCCCTTGCCATCATCGCGGTCTCGGTTTCTCCACCATTCTGACGCGCTTCCTCCTCAATCAGGGCTGCGGATACCTCCGACACGGTGAGCTCGTCGTAATCCGTGCGCGTCATCAGGGAAGTGGCGATGCTACCATATGTGGATGCCAAGGAATAGATAAGGACATCAATGATATCAGTATCGCTGAGTGTGACACCAATGGCGCGTAGCCTGGCGGCGAGGGAGGTGATGTTGTTGATATAGGTGGTCATGGGGACTCCTGTGTCGTGCTCGTAGGAGTAGAATCGTCGCTTTAATGATATTCGCGCTGACGCGGTGTTCCTCTCGTAAATATCTTTCAGAGCTTCCCATGCTGATGGTCCATCTTCGCAGTCCCTGATATACGGCTTCTGGGACTGCTCGATAGTCAGACCGATTGCGGAGAGCCCATCCTCTGCTGCTGCCTCCCACTTCTCCAATGCTGACCTCGTTGCTCCCGCTTCGGATACGGACTCGGCTGCAGGTGTATTGTCGTCGTCGATGGCGGGTTTCTTGGTGATGCCGGATATGACCTTCCATGTTCCCGCGCGGCGAAAGATCATGGACATATCGAACTTCCAGTCATGGTAGTTCGAGCCGTTGAGCTTCGGGATGCTCGCGAGTAGGGAGTTAATATTTTGTGATCCGGACATATCGGGATGGAAGTGATAAGCAGTATACTGACGGAATTGTGTTGTGAATCAGGGTTGGGGTGGTAAGTATGCTGCTTGGGCTGTGAGGCCACTAGGTACAATTCCGTGAGGACTACAGTACTGTACAGCTGGTTTATATACTGTAAACTACTTTATCTAGAAGGTTCTAAAACATTCTCTCTCCTTCTGCTGAGTAAGACATGGAATATGCTAGATTGAACCAGCATTTCCAACACGATGGATGTCAATGGTTTATATTGAAGTTCCTGTATATAATATCTTTTTTTGGGCTTCATCCACTGCAGTCCTTTATATCTGCCAGTTTTTTGCTGCTTCAGGCCCAGTTTAGTTTCTTCAATCGCATTGGTATCCATCACGAAGTTCTCCTGCCTCCAGCTTGACCTCTTCTTCTGTTATCCCGGGGCCCAGGTTAAGCATCCTCCTCTGCACGCGAAATGTCCATTTCCACGATCATCTGACAAAGGTGCTGGTGACGACGCGTCCCGAGCCAGCTCGACTGGGTATCGAGTTAGGTTTAAGAGTGAAAGGAGATGGATTTTGTTCGATAACACGTATACGACAATCCCAAGCTCTGCCTTGAGCCTCGATGCCGTGGTGCCGATCACTTTTCCCACGGCGTGCTTGAGCAGAAGCAAAAACGACCACGTGATAGGCACTCCTCGTTGACCAGCTACCTCGTCCTTCCCCGCCGCTCTTTCTCGTCTCTACTCGCCATGGATACCTCCTACTCTGCCCAGACCTCTTTACCGCCCCGACGGCCCGATCTCAAGCGCAAACTCGTCGTAGTTGGAGACGGTGCGGGCCCAATCTCGTGTTTATGTAGCTGCCAAAGCTTACGCCTCGTCCCATGGAAGGTGGCTGTGGAAAGACCTGTCTTCTCATTGTTTATGCCGAGAATCGCTTCCCAGAGGTGCGTCCTCGTTGCCATCGATTCCTATTACTCCAATAACGCTTACCCAGGCATATATACCGACCGTGTTCGAGAACTATGTCACCCAAGTGCACTTTGACGGTAAAGAGATCGAACTCGCACTCTGGGACACCGCTGGGCAGGAAGAGTACGACCGCCTCAGGCCACTCAGCTACCCCGAAAGCAACGTCATCCTCATCGTCTTCTCCATCGATTTCCCAACAAGTCTAGAAAATGTACAGGACAAAGTGTGTCACTCCCATTTGCCCCGCAATATCTCCACCTGACTGTTCGCAGTGGTTTCCAGAAGTAGCCCACTTTTGTGAAGGCACGCCGCTCATTTTAGTCGCGACCAAAACAGATCTCCGGCGCGATGAGCAGACAAGACGCATGCTCAGCGCCCAGGGACAAACGCCCGTAACCCCAGAGCAGGGTGGTGCCGTCGCCAAAGAGATTGGCGCGAAATACATCGAATGCTCCGCCAAAACTGGCACAGGCGTGCACGAGGTCTTTAATCTGGCGCTCAAGGAGAGCATGAAAGGCCGATGGGGCAAGATTGTGAGCGAACGAAAATGTGTTGTAACATAGAACGAACTCTCATCTGTATATACTGATCTGCACATATTTATTCTTTCGCTAGGCTTTCTCAAGGACTATTATGATTGTGTTGAACCCTGTAATTATTGTTTACCAAACTATGTTTACGCTTATCTTCATATAGAAGATGACATCCTCCAATATATTGCTTTCAGCGTACCTCCCCCATCTGCACATCCTCAGGACTCTTCCTAGCCTCCTCCGATGCTGCCGCTGCTTCAAGAAATGCCTTCAGCGCATCTGGCGGGAAGGTGACATTGGGGTCTTTCCTTGACCGCACGTACAGTGCAAGGACGGCACCGATGAAGCGAAAATGAGTCTTGGTAAACTCTCCGAATCTCTTCTTGTAGTCCTCCAATATGGCATGCATCTCCTCGACATGGAGCCTCGAAAACACACACTTAACCTTGGCCTTGTGGCAGGCATCGCACGCGACACTGTCATAGTCGACGCGACCAACACCCTTCTTCGAAACCAGTCTATCCGGATCATACATGCATAAGATATGACGCTTGGTACACCTTGCGCAGCCTGTGTGAGGTTTTCAGTACAGTCAATATACAAGCGAGAAACAGTTCTTACTGTCCCCCGGAATGAACTTCGAATCCGCCGCGGCTTGAGCGACATTATTTGGGCCGCTCGCGGTGGGCACCACCTCCGCCACTTCGGGAGCCTGAGCATGGGAGATGGTCGGCTCACTATCACTACAAATCTCCATACGCTCGGTAGCCTGCGTTGGGATTTGCCCGTCCTCCATAATTACATCCTCGGGTTCGTTGTCGCGCTGCCTTTTCAAGCCTGGCGCGTCCGGCGGCCCGCGAATTTTCCGCGGCAATGGGACAGTCGCTTTCCTTGCATCGGCGTCCACGTCGCGCAACTGGCTGGTCATGTTCGTGTTCAAGAAGCGACTGACCCTGGCCTCAGTCACGTATCCAACTTTAAGCGCGGATATCCGGACCGAGAACCCGAAGAGGACCTATTGGTGTGCATTACACGAAGGAGATGCTCACCACTGAAACGAGGTAGAAATACGTAGCTATGATATCTTGACCTCACGACTTGACACTGATGAGTAACATTTATTACAGCCGGTTTGTTACAGTCTTGAACGGTGTGTGGTGGGGTGGTGGTTAAATTCACGACTACGACCTCTGTAAAAGCAGTTCTTTACGGAGGTTCCTCCAGCCCACCACGCAATACCTGTTTACATGACTCATCTAGAACGACATGATTGAGTAAATCATCCATATCAAACCAAGACCATGTCCACTTACATCGTCATTGGAATATACTGCTGCGCATCCTCCAAAACATCGACGTCCCCTGGGACTGACTCGCCATAATGCGGCTTGTACAAGAATTCATCCAGCCACTGTACGTTCAGGCCCGCTGCTCGCAACTTCAACAGAGTCAGGGCAAGAGACGATCTTGCTAGAGAATCGTCAGGATCAAAGTAATCGGGTGGCCCGGGGTCATCAAAGATGCCTCTAGCTCTCCGAAGACGCAATTTCTGCAACCTGGACGAAGCATCCATGCCGCCGGACTCCCAACGCGATATGATCAGCCTCTCCAATGCAGGGCCTTCGAAAAGAACCTCCTTGTCGTAGTAGGGGTTTACGCCGACAAGCTCCAGCTCAATCAGCCTCGGAAACAGCGCCTTTGTATCGCGTCCAACTGTGAGCCGTCGGAGAAAGCGAGAAATCTCCCGCTGCTTGTACTTGGCCGAAAATTCGACGTGCAGGCTGCGCACCATGAAATCAAGCCTCGCGCAAAGCTGGATAATGAAGGCGGATTGAATAGGGGGCTCTAGCTTGATATTGAGGACGTCAACGGTAGCTCCGGAGCGCACGAATATGGAATAGAGAGAATCAGCCATCGATGCGGCGTCGGCTTTCTCTGTGCAAGTATTTGTCAAGTGATGGAAATGTGTTTCTGATTCCTGTAACGAGAACTCTTTGAGCCCCGGGAAACACAATTTGTCCGCTATGCGCGATATCCCAGACACCGCACACTCCGATAGTTGTAGGCGGCCTAGGACGTTGAGCGTAACATTCCGGTCAGGAACTATCGCTTGACGACATTGGAAGTGTGTAAGATGGAGGGTATCTAGAGCGACCATACCAGGAAGGACATCGAAAAGAAGCCCTGGATCATCAAATCCCCCGACAAACGACGTGATGTTGGACCAGACGACGGCAAACGAAGGGAAGGGGAAGTTCAGGTTAAGATAGTGGAGGGAACCGGATAACGCAAGCTCGGTGATATCAAGTCGTGGAGTTGGGTTTCCGGGCTCAGGGTGCACGAATAGTGATACCCGTTCCAGATGGTTACTGTCGATGAACGTATAAGTAAACGCCCCATTGAAGAACCATAGAGGGGCACTGCAAGACAGCGAGCGCCAGTGAATAGAATGCGAGTGTAACAATGCAAGCGCATTCCGTAGGAAAGGGATTAGGCCGCTGCAATAATACTCCGGCGCATAAGCGATACGAATGGTGATGTCCAAAGGATGACCGTGGGCAATCGTAAGGCATTGCGATATATATACCATGTCCGGCTTGCTAATGTCTGGTGCGGGAAAGCCATAAGGTATTTTTTCCGATAAATCCTCCACTTCCAGCGTGATGTTGGACCATAGGAACTTGGAATTCAGCATAACCCTCCTCCACTTTCTGCAGACGAGTTGGATAATGGTTCGTGTTTTGCCACGATATCTGGGGTCACCAATGGCAAGGCGAAATATTTCAGTCAGATGCTCAGTTGGGATATTGAGGATGGGGCGGCTAGGATGAGACATGGAGATGGTCGTTGGAGGCCAAGCTGGCAGTCAGGAGTTAACGGACTCGACGATCGATCTCATTGGTGTATGCCGGAATCCAGGCTTAGGAAGACATAAACAACACAATTCGAAGGCAACCGAATGGTTACCACGTACGCAGCATCACAACAAAAACGTACTTCATCAACATTAGCTCAATACGATATCGAGCTTCGGACCCTAGCAAGTGCATGGATAATATGTGATGTATGCTGCAGGAGCAATTAAAATATTGGTCTGAATAGTCGTGAATAATGAGTACAAAGCCGAACTAGACAGGAACGACCAACTACCATTCATCATCCGAACTTCCCGACGAGGAGTCGTCCGAATCCGAGGATTCGGACGATGTAGAATCTTCGGAATCAGACGCAACGGGTACCGACTGTGTCCAAGAAAACCCGCCACTCTCTAGCGCGCGCAATCGAGGTAACAAGTCCCCTGAAAAATGGAACGGATCATCAAAGATAACAGTGAGAGCTTCGAGGGTAGGGCGCCTCGTCTGCACCATGTCCAGGAGCTCCGCGCTTTTTGTAGGAGAAAATATGATCAGCCGTGCGTCCCCGTAGTAATCCTCTATGAAGGATAATCGACGAAGCTTGGGGAGGATAAGGGGTTGGGATGTGAGCGGGGGAATCAATGGCTCAAAATATTTCTCCCGCAAATGCCCACGAACGTGGATCTCGAGCTTTTCAAGATTCGAGACCACTTTTATGACGGCAAGTATGCTGTTGGACGTCTTTTCACTGTCAAAAATGTCTAGGGTTCGAAGGGATAAGAAGTCAGAACGACCCGACTTCATAACCTGTAACATGGTCCGGGGAAACTTGGATGGGGATTCCTCCAGAGTTCGTCGCGTCGCGTCTCTGCATATCAGCTTCTCCAATACTGGAAGACGTAATAAGGAGAGAAGCTTGGTACAGTCTATTGAGAGGAAATGGAGGGATGATAAAAGCGGGTAACCATTACGTGCTGCTTCTGCCTGGCTGGAAAGACCAGCGGCACTATCACACTCTACCGTCAAATGCTCTAGTGACCGCGCGTTGTCGAGAGCTGGTAAAAATCCACGCGACAATGATCCAGCGCGAATATCGAGGATGGAGAGCTGTGAGCATGGGATATCGAATATACGCAACTTTCTCGATTCAAAAAGCAATTCGACATGCTTCAAGTTTGGCGATGCTGAGAATAGGCTGGCAATCGAGGTGAGGTTTGCACAGTCCTGACGGTCGATAAAGAGCCTCTGTAGTGAGGCAAGCCGTCCCTGCACCGAGGGAAGCTCCGTGACAAGGAGCTTGTCCAGATACAACCCAACGCGAATCCATCTGTGAGCTTGGCTCAGGAGACATCGGTAGATTGAGAGGGATACATCCGGATTAATGGTGCTGTCAAATTCAAGCGAGAAGGACAGGGGAATTTGTTGTGTGCGCGCAAGAGCAAGGGTTAACAGGCGGGACGTGTTCGTAATGTCGGACGGAAAGAAGATATAGAAGGATGACCATAGCGCTGGGCATTCAATGATGATATCCCTCCAGCGACGGCAGACATGAGAGATACCCCACGGGCTGCCATGAAAGGATGTGAGCTGGAACGCGTAACCGTCCCCGTTCGATATAAAGGAATGTTGGAAGACTTGGGTGAGAACTTCTGTGGGGAGACGGCGGATGGGTGACAGGGCAGCCTTGTGAGCGCTGATGTAGTTTTCGACCTGAACGAGGTCTTCCTCCGCTTCAACGAGAGCGGCGCGTAACGCAACAACTCGGCCACGACACTGGTCGCGGGCAGTGGACGCGTTATTGAGGGCATTCGTGGTAGCGGTGATATCCGAGTCCAACAAGGGCTCGTTATTGCGGGTCGGAGGAAGGAATGAAGCAGATGAAAAACCAAGAGCTGGGCGGTCTTGGAATAAACTGGTGAAATTGTCAATGTTCATTTCTACGGAGAGGCTTCTGCTAAATTAGCCGTAAAAAGATGAGTAGTATAGTGGAAATGAGATACGCACAAAACAAGATTAATTGATTGTTCTACTCGTCAGGAAAATGCTCGTTGCAGAAAGTTGCAAGGTTAGATTGGCCAGCGGCAGGCACAAGAATAGACCACGTGCATCGGGCCGCGCAACCGGAGCCCTCAATCCTCGACCAGTCAATTCTTTTCTCTCACCGTCAGTGTCGTCCACATGGAGATTTTTGACAAGCAGGCGGTGTTTGATGCTCTAAAATCCCTCCCACTCCCCTCCAATACACCTCTACGCGTTCGCCTCCAAACAATGCTGGTACTTCATTTTCTTTCAGAGTTCCAAAATCTTCAGCCACCGGCGGATACTGAAGGCCCCTTTCCCATCTCCCATATCGCCCAAATCTCACTGGTCTATTCCGAGCTATTCCTTGTTTCAGACAACTTCCGTCTTCCTGTTAATCGTAGCCTCTTCTTGCCTACTTATGCAGGCGGCGCACGATGCTTGGGCCAGCGCATGGACCTGCATGAGATACATTTCATCACTAGAGGACAGGTTCCGTATTTTCCGCATGCCCCTTACTATGAACAATCTTTGACGCATCTACTTCGCCCAGATGATAATGTGCTCGAGTGTTTCGACTTCACAAAGCTTGACCATGCCAAGAAGTTACTCCTGGCAGGAAGCACTTCTCCGCTTGCACTGGAAAAGTCATTGAGCAGACAACCGGATGTTGATGTGGTGGTGCTGGTGGCAGTGGATGGTTCTGGATTGAAGCACAGAATCCTTGTATCCCATCTCACTTGGATGGATTTTTGGTCTGATGGTTCTAGCGTGATCGAAAGATGTGCTTCGTAACTCACTCTAAATTCTAGTGTATATCGTTGTGGATTCGATGTTCTTGAATTCTACTTCTCCTGGTACTTTTCCTTGCGTCTAAGCAAGGACTCCACCACCCTATAGAAAAAGGAAAGACGAGATGCCGAGAGACATTCGGACCGGAAAATCAATTACAAAACGGTCTGTTGACATCCGGCAGCCCACATGCCGAAAAAGTGAGACGTCTCAGGTCGATTCAGGCCAAAGTCGGTAAACACAGAAAGCGGAAACGATGCGAGCGAGCGATGGCGGCGCAGCGAAGCGAGCCGGCCATCGCTCGGCGAGCATCGTTGTAGCTTTTCGTTACAATCAACATTCAGCCTCTACTTAGTCCTGACAGGGGGTTACCGGCCGGTAAATCCGAGAAATCAGGTCTGCCTGGGGCTCAGTCTGCGGCAAACTCCGAGTGCCGCCTTCTAGTCGCGAACTTTACAGTAATTGTAAGTACGCACCGCGACGGTTATGCGGCGTGTAATATAGAAATGCTTGTCTATTTGCTGCTATCTAGTAAATATTGCTCCGGGAGAGTCAGATATGTCGAAGATGTGTTTTCTTCCCGCTCCCACTGCCTCTTTGTGGCTCGTATGACGGAGTTGAGGTTCTTTTTGGCAGCATGCTTGCTCGGGTCATAGTGAATGGGATACAACAGGGATACAAGATGGTCAAAAGATGGTGATGATTAGTTCTGGAATATGGGCAGCAAAACAGCCTCAAGTGCGTAGTCTGGTGTATTTACAGTTATGAAATATAAAAGGCATGAGCCCCCGATAGAGCACTCTGCAGTCGTAGAGTACAGAGAGCAATCAACGAGTGCAGCGTGCTCAAACCCCCCTGCTCTCAGTGTGCTTACGCAGTCGCTGACTAAGGTACCCCCCCTCGACCAGTGGATTTTAAGGCACACCAGGCCAGAAACCGCCTGAGTCCTGATTCCTCTAGATCTCGTTGAGCTTCCTCTATTCCCAGTAAGTATATATCAAACAACCATACCACGCGTATGCTGAAGTTGTGTTGTCCTCAAGTACATATTGCTTCACTTCAATTTCACAACATAGCTTGAAGTTTGAACATAGCTGCATATTAAGAAGGAGACTCATTCGGTAAACCAGGCGGAAACAATGCGAGCGGGCGACGGCGGCTGCGCCGCCGTCGGCCGCGAGCTTTGTTGTAGCCTTAGGAAAGAGAGATGCACTGGAAGTCAACAGTGTACAATGGAAACAGAACATTCCGGTAAACAATATTACGCGCACGTGTACTTTTTGTAGAACACTTTGTTGTAAAACACGTCGAATACAAAAACCCTTTTGAACACGCGCAAGGATGTGCCCCTCAGGGCCACTAGTTACCAGTTCCAACGCTCGGCTCTCGGACCGGAGGTCCATCCTCGTTGTCGCCACTTGGTTCCCCGCCACTAGCATCTCTAGACGAAATGACATCTTCTCACTCCTTTGAGAAAGACGAGTTGTTCGATGCTTTGAATGACTTCTCCCCCTCACCCACCAACAAACCCTTTCATGCCCTCGCACGCAAATCTGCCTTGATCATGCGCTTTCTTTCTGTATTCAAGCGCATGACGGTTCCCCGAGCGTTTCCTATCGTTGACACTGATTTCTCCCTCTCCGATGTCGCTACGATTGCGCTTGCCGTAGATGCGCTGCATGTCTACTCAGAGTTATTTCACGTGGCAGACGCCTCTGGGCCTGGTATCATTCCCCATCACGGCATCATTCTGCCTTTAGCTGTCGTCCAGGCCGCAGAAGGCTGCTGGCCCATCGCATGGCAGTGGATAGCATATATTTTGGCGCTCGAGAACCGATCCAGCGTCCTCCGTGTCCCAATAAACATGAATATGGCACAGACACGCCAAAGCCTTTCCCGGGTGCTCCGTCCTGACGATACCCTCATTCATTACTCCATTAGCTCCAAGATTCACCTCGGACATATCCTGTACTCTGCCGTCGCAAATCTGCCTTGGTCATTTTTCTCGTCCGTGGTGACTACGCCCGGCATAGTCGAGATGTTGACGCGCTTGTATGCTCGGTACGCCGCACGTACGGACGTCACCACGTTGATGAGGATGTGGCATACGGCACCTTCGGATCGTACAGCTCAAGAGGTCCTTGACCGTATCCTGCGCGTATCTGCATGCACTGATATTGTAAAATATCAGTCGCGGCACCTTTTGTGTTTCCTACGATCCAGTGGCAGCCACACCCAAAGGTTCCTCTTACGGGTGGGACTGTCACTTCAGTTCCTACATATGATCATTGGTGAAACTGTGCCAAGTGATCTATTCATCGAACAGGAACCCATAATGTCCGAATATATATACATGCTTCCCGTCTGTGAGGAAGCCGTCAAGGTGGCGGCTTCTTCTTTGGTCAATCATCCTGTTGACCAGGAGGGGGTCGACTCAGTTTTGGACCGGTGTTGTCCCTTCTTTCTCAAATATCCTTACAGTTATTCCTGGCTGAAGAGCGCCCTTCGCAGAGGATTGTTCTATAACATGGTTCGTTGCTGGCTGGCAACCGAGGAGGAGGAGCCACGATTCCTTGAATTCACGAGCACAAGATTGGCTCCAGCCTTCTTGTATCTACCCGTCCTTCGCAGTTTCGTTGCGGCGCACGAAGCGTACAATCTGGAGAGCATATACTCTTCCTCCGAAAGCATCCGGAGAAAGGAGAGATTTCCTGCATGGGACTCCTTCCTCCACTTCAGCGAGATGTGCACCTTGACCCTCCATACCTCTATGGAGTTCTGGACACATTGTGACTTTGTACGTGCCAAGACCCAGTGAAACAATTCAAACGTATTAAGGTTGATTTAAGTGTAACCGAGAAACCGTTCGACAGAAGCAGAAGCGCTGCGCTGGATGTCTAATGGCATGTTATTGCTCACGACAATGCCAGAAGGCTGCATGGCAACTTCATCGTGCCGCTTGTTCAAGTTGGCGAAGCGATGTTGCTGGGAGTACGTTCATTCTACGTCAATTCTTCTCGCACTCTGAATTTCTATGTAGCAAAATGGTTAGCCGGTGACTTCCAACCCAACGTGGACAAGTACAGCCCCAAAGAGTGCTTTATTTTGTCCCACCACCTCTCACGTACGAATCGCACGTTTATCCGGGACTTCACACTTGCTGTCTGCCTAAATAGTCTGCATAAGCGACTCGTCCGCTATTCCGACCCGCCTGTGGAATTCTGGCGTCGCGAAGTGTTCATCCTGTGTTTTGACTTCTCAAAGGTGGAAAACTTTGTGGAGCTGGCGAAAGCGGAAAATGGTATGTTCCAAAACACATTGGAAGAGTCGTACAGTGGACAATTGGGTGTTGATATCCTGGCCCTTTTACCAGTAGGTGGCCCATTCAACTTGCATACAGTCATTGTGTCCCATAAAGATTGGAATTCCTTCTTATTACCACCTTCCAACATGGAAGGCATTGCTATCGAAGAGACGAACGATACAGGTGAAAAAGAAGGATGGGCATGTAACATAGAAACATCCGCTAAATAAAATACAATACCGACAGAATAGGAATAAAAAAGAGAATTCCGTTCAACTTAAGTTCAACTTGGAATCACGCAGTCAAAACCTTCAGGCCCCGACCATCATTCACCAGGCCCCTAAACAAGACTTTGCCCACCAAGAAATCCACCCGTTTGATACCGCGCTCTTTCTCCTTCGCCGCCGCCGGTCCCAGCGCATTACACCTCCTTGTGTACGCCTTCGCCACAACCTTCTTCTGCTCAAAGCCCAGCATATCATAATCGTCCTGCGCGATCTGCCTTTGCATGAACCCATACACGGCTTCCAACACATGCCTCAAACTCAAAGTCGCCCCGCCAGCGGACACATCCAATGGATACTGCGGAAGCACGTCGAACACGAGGTGAAGGCCCGCGACGGGAGGGTGCGTAGCGGGCAGCGCAAGCTCGTGGTCGGGCAGGGGCATCTGGTTCCCTTGAGCATTGACGATACAGCGCGGGCTGAACTGGGACATGCTCATGTCGAACCAAAGCCCAGTCCCGCTGGTGGGGGTGAGCCATGGATTGAGCTGCATCGCGGGTGACAGATTATGCACGATAGGCGTTTCGAGCCCTTGGCCGCCGATGCCGCCGAAGCTCTGGGTGCGCGGGCGGTGGCCCATCGGGTGTAGGAAATTTGCAGCCTCGGCTCCGGCGCTTACTGGGGGGTTCCACGATGGTGTGCGCCGGTGCCCGGCGCGTTGCCAGCCATTAACGGGATCGTACGGAATTTGGCCGCCTGCGTGGACGGGCGGGAGGGGGATAACGTTCCCGAAGGGAGATGGGGTGGTATTCGGAAGGAAGGGGCTTCCAGGAATAAAAGGCGAATTATTGGGTGACGCGTCGGGGACAAAGATGAATGGATTGGACATGATGGAGGACCTTGGTTGGAGTGGATGGGGGTGGATAGCGATGCGTGTCGATTTTGTTTTTATGGCGAGCGGCGCGGCGCGAATGCTATGATTCGGTGGCTGCGTAGTAATCAGACGACGTGGAACCTGGTTGTTCTCGAAGCCACTAGCTGTGATAGTGATCTGCGACCACAAGAGTGAGCGGATAGCCGCTGAGACGGAAAGAATGTATACACACGAATGACTCGCACAGGAAGAAGGATCCTCAGTTGATGATAGCAACGATGGGAAGGAATAGAGCGAACACCGCCCTCGTGCAAGTTATATCATAAGATTTGACGATTAGGCGCCCGGAGCCTTTAGACGCCAATGATAGACGCGAAACATGTCTCGTCGACAAGCGTAATGCATGGTACGCAGGGTTAAAGAGTACGACATGGATGAACGAGGAGGAAAAGGCAACAGTTTCGACGCAGTCTTGGGAAAAGGCGGTGTGCATCAGCAGAAAGCCCGTGATCGCCGCCGGCTATTTTGAGCACGGATATACTGCAGTGGTTTGGGCGAGACGTGTCCTGACACGCCACAGCAAATTTCTAGAGTCAAACCACGTATTACTGCTAGCGGCAAGCCGTTAATATCGCAGACCGAGGCCGTCAAGTACGCAAGGAGTCACCATTGACTGCGCTTGGTGCACAGACTTTGCCCAAGATAGTTGGGACCTTGGAAAGACGGGATATCCCGTATATATCGTTCCTGGCAAGGAGAGATCCACGATCTAAAGGTAGCTAAGACGTTGGAAGTCGAAATGACAGCGAAATGTAATGTTTGCACCTTATTACCCAAGAAGCTCCTGAAATTGCAAGACGTCGGGCCACAGTATGTAGCACCTCCCGACGGCCTTTCGTTAGAAATATCCCTCTTCCCTTGTAAACATCAAGGTGTAGCAGCGGCCCAAATGGCCACGACAAAAATGCCGCTAAACCAAGTACGTAGTCGAGCAAACTTGAGTTACAGTAGAGACGGTCGTGAGAGAGTACCACCTTCAACGAGCAGTGAGAGAATCATGTTTAAGTCGTTGCTTTGTTCAGAACATGGTGGTTTGAGCGAAACTTAGCAGGGGGAGATCCAAACGCGTTCACGGTCACGTGTTGACTTCATGTGTTTGCCTCAAGAGCCAGTCTTTAGAGGTAAAGCCTACAGAACCGCTGTCCGTTTCCACTGCTGTTTCTAAGTTGGGTACTTCAAATTATTAGATTCCTCTACATATAAACTTCGTGGATATCAAAAAAATGAGTCTCTAAAGATCAGCACATTCCCTACTTATCAAAGCCACAGCTCTTTCCGACCTTGGCTGCAAACTACATTTGTACGGTTTCTGATGACTATTCCCAAAGTTTTGTGAGCGGACTACATTGATATTGAACAATGGTCACCTCACCTTATCGTGCCATCGGTGTTCTCGTGTTCGGGAAGGATAGGAACACCGTCCTCGATGACTGGACCGACATCAAAGACAGCAAGCGACATCGCGACGAGTATGTATACGGAAGCTTCAGCAAGATGGAGGCCTGGGCATATACGACGACCAAATCCGAAGCACACATGTCGAGGATCGCGCTGGACGCCCTTGCCAATGTGGCGAGTGGGATCGAATTGCATTGGATTGGGATAGACTTCTGGGTCGTGGAGCATTTGCCTGTCGGTTCGAGTCATTTAATTAACGACAATGAGGAAGGGAGTATCGATACCATAGATTGGTGATAATGATAGATCCTTTCGGGATGAAGTACCCACTGATGACACCGTCTTCGAGAGCTCTGTGGGGCACGCCTAGTGGTGCAACGTTGTGCCATCGAAGGAGTTCTGTGAAATGAGTTCAATATTGAATCTCCTCGAGTGATTATTACCTACCTGTTACGACAGCGTTGACATATGGTAGATGCTCACGGTCGTTGAATGTAGGAAGGCGGTCGCCGCCCACGACGTCGTCAATCTCGGCCTGCGCTTTCCTCTGGACGTCTATGAAAGGGCTTAAATGGAGAATAGAGGTAATCCCAGAACAAGGAACCTGGGTTCAACAGCATAGCAAGAAAGAAAGCATATTGTGCAGAGACGGTCGTGTCGGCACCGGCTGAAAGGAAGGAGCATCAACAGGGAAACACCAGCAAGGTAGAGATACCAACCTCCATACATGGACGCCGCGACATGCTTGATATCGTCGATATCGGCTGCTGTAAGAGTTTCTTCGTGCTCCAGTGAGGATGAGACATATGAAACAGGTGCAGAACCATCGGCCTAAATGCGACGTAAAGAAATGTGCAGTGGTATAATTTACAACGTACCATCATTTGACGCGTAAACACGTATGGGACCTGAACCATGTCATTAAACGCCTTCTTCCATTTCTTCGCAAGCGTTTTGAAACCTGCACCGGGAACCCAACCGGGAACAAAGCGTAGGAGAGGAAACACATCCACCATGAATTTACCTTGTAATCAAATCATGAGCAAAAGTCGGGAATAGGTCGGCGACCGCACCTGGCGTTGTGGCGATATTGAAGTTGTCGTTTGCGTGTTCGATCAGAGTGATGAAAGGATCCTCTCCTTCCTGTACAGTGATCCCGTAAGCCAATTTCATGATGATGGAACCAGAAGTCCTGCATCCATTCATCAATACATGTCAATATACCTTCGACAAAACTTACTTTCGAAGTTGGTCGCCTAGTGATGCTGGCTTCGTCAAGGAACGCGTCAGGAACTTTTTCATTTCCGTTTCGACCATCGGCAGAAACTGCTTGAGCGTAGTGGTAGTTCCCATGACGCGAGAAAAGTGCTTCCTGAATGTGCGGAACTTGTTGCCATAGGGCATAATGACTATGGTCTTTGAGTATCCGACCAGCTCGCCGCCCATTTCGAGTCTCGGGCGGTCAGAATAGACAGCGCCTTGGCGCTCCATCTCTTGCATAATGTCCGCAGAGTTGACTATGACCAGGGGCTGGCCCATAAGAGACACAGAACAGATACCTCCTAGACAAAATATTTCAGCATCATGATCGCAGGGAATTGAAGACAAACAGACCGTATTTCTGGCCCCAGTCAGCGTAGGTCAGCCAGTCTTTCCCTTCTGTGGGCATGTCCAGCACGTTCTGAGCCGAACACGTCAGTTGAGTTAGGATACGGCGTCGAACGCACCCCAATCAATGGTAGACCCTTCGGACCCGGAGGTAGAGGATCAGTGGCTGGTCGGCGTGATATGTAGTGAACGAGGAGGCCGGTGAACGCGATGCCAACAGCGTAAACGAAAGACATGAGAGTTGAACTTAGTATTGGGTGGTCGTCGTCGAACAGCTGGTGCCCTTTTTACGCGAAATTTTGAATTCACTCCTTTGTTCGGAACAGACATCCGCCACTAAAAGATGTACTTCCGTTGAGAGTTAATTAAGGCCCAGGCTACAGTCACGGAATCGCAGTGTGCCGAACTTGAGTGTCTATATCATTCAAGGGCCAGATGGAAATATTTGGGAACTTCATTGCGCAAAATGCTGTGGGACCTATCACGTTCAGCGAAGGAGGTGGTGGTGCTTGGTCGGAAGAGAAGTGTACAGAGACACGTGGCCGAGTTCCGATCATACCGTTTGAGCCTGGACCTTATGTACTTACTCCGAATCTTCTTTCCTTTCATCAACCTTGACAGAACCTGGGCTAAGTATAATTGAATGGTGAATCCTTGCCCTGTGGAAGCAAGCAACCAAGTTCTCGTATATTGGCCGAGCAGTGTGTTGTACGCGTCTCGAGAACGGAAGCGCGTCTTATATGCATCGTATGGACTGCTCATATCTCTAGGCCAAAAGAAAGGAGAACGACGTGAGGTTTTTTGTCAATCTCGGAGACCGATTACAAGGGCGACGGATGTGTTCACCAAACAGACTCTTTCTAGCTCCGTGTGTACCTGTGCTGGTACGGAGTCGCCAGTGTCCTTCTGTTCCAGAACATCGACACGAAAACTAAAAGATCAAATGTCATGGCGAATCGCAGGGGATCACACGCTAAACCTCTACGGTAATCTCTTTACTTCTTTACACTCGAAGGAGTTCTGTGAATCTCTGTGACCATGCTGCCCGCCACGCTCTGGAGCCTAGGTGAACAGAACCCGTTGCATAACGCGTACGTGATCTTGACCTCCTCATGCTGCTACGGCTAATCGTCCTTTAGCATGGGTGTCATGTTTGTCGGTGTCATCGTGTGCGCGGTTTTGAGGCTATTGTCTTTCCATCGCCCATACATTATACTACTAGTACAGCGGTATGCACCCATCATACCCCTGGTACATCGCCTTCACTCACCTCTTTCTAGTAATAGCTCAAACTCCTGCTTCGTCACATTCCCATCGATTACCAGAATAAAACTGAACGTTATTAGGTCGCGATTACGGACACAAGCATCTTATTCTCATCACTCAGTCAGTCCCTCGTCCCGTCGCCCTTGTTTGATCCCATTCGTCATTACCTGATAACTACTTACTAGTATGTCGGTATCCACCACAGACATCGCGTGCTGACCAGGCGTGGCGTCTTCTGTGATTCTACTGCTCTTACGGAAGTGACATGGTGAGCACCTCCGTTATCTCGATGCCATCGGTGATTCATGAGGTCTACTACAGGGGTTTTATAATAGAAGCTCTTCCAACTGCAAGTCCGCTTGTTCGGAGACGGACTGACCTTCTCCAGGGGGTCACTGGCTCAGTAGTGCAATGGAAGTACGTCTCCCACGAGCTTCTTATTAGCTTATACACACAAGTCGCGATATCCTCCTCCTATTCCCGTTGTAGCTGGAGAGATACTCCAGCTGCCAGCATGATGCATCTTTTACTCTAGGGGAGTACCTCGTTGGGAAGTACTTGCAGGACCTGACCAACTTGGCGTCAGATTTCCGGCGCTGCTCACTTGGGTGTTGACATATCATTGAAATAGTCCGGGTGGTGGTTTTGTCTATGAGTTGAATAAATGTAATCTGCAATATCATCGTCCTTGCCCCGTATCAGTTCTTAAGCATGGGTACGTGAAGGAAGGTGTGCGCTGTAGGTAAAGTTTTGACACTGTCGAATTCGGAATTAGTGCCTCGACTCGAAAACAGAAAGACTCTGATAATTTGGCGGCCCGGGCAGAAAAGCATATAATTCGGACACCACCCTTCCGGCACCGCATCTCAACACGGCGCGTTTGAATTCGTCTCCTAAGCCGAGTGTAACCGCACACTTCATTGGCTTTCAGATTCCGAAGGTTTGTAAAGTGGCGTAGCAGACTTTCGACAGACGACCGTTTATACTTTGTACTGAATTGCTAGTTGGAATCAAGGTAATGTAGTAAGCACAGGTGTACCTACTTCTGTCACCAAGTCCTTCAGCTCTGCAATCTCCTCCAGACAAGGCAAGTGAGATGCTTCTCTTCCAGCTTTATCATAACCATTAGTGATATTTTTCCGCACATAAACACTCTTGCTCTATGAATAGTCACTCCAAAAACTTGTAGTTGTTCCTGAAAGTAATCAATCCTCCCTCTAAACTGTCCTTACTGATTACAATAACTTATCCTAGCTACAGGGCCCAACCCAACACTACAGGCCTAATAACCAACCTCCTCCCCACATCGCACAGTCCTTTCCACCATCCCAACCCCACTCTTCTCCAACCCCTCCAAAACCGGTAATCGCACACTCTCATCCCCCGGCCCAATCACACCCCTCATCTCCACCCGCCCCTCGAGCACCAAAAGCGCCGCCAGCGCCACAGGCAGCCCCACCGTCTTGGCCATCGCACTATACCTCTCATCACCCCTCACATACAACCCCGCCTCATGCACCTCATCCGGATCCTTAGTCTCAATCCGATGGAGCAACACCACCATATCCCTTTCGCCTGGGCCATACCGAAAGTCAGGGTCCCGCGCAAGCACACCAGCGAGGTAATCAAGCGCACTGCTCGCACGCGGATCATACCTCGGCACCTCGCCCTTGGACACAGAGTCGCGCAACTTGGTTAGACTGAGCCTATCCCCAGCTTGTGCCCACTCCTTCTCCGAAAGCGGCGTGGTGTCCAGAAACCCTGCCTGTCGAATTTCCTCCATGAATGCGCAGAAGCCGGGATACCTAAGCACACGACAGTAACAATTAGCGTTAGCTTTTAAAAAGTAACACAATATATACCTCAACGTTCCCCGAACGAACTGCCTTAACCTCTTCCTGTCAAGCCCATACTCCTCAATATAAGGCAAGCTGTTCCTGTTCGGGTAGGCCTCCAACACCGCCTTCTGGTCTACATCCACCTCGAAACGCGGAATAAACGCCTTGAACATCTCACCAGCCTTCACCTCCACCACCCCCTTCGAAGTCAAATACCTAGCCGGATTCATAAAACCAGATAGCGCGCCTCTCGGGTTCCAGCTGAACTTGTACTTTAACGGATGATCCATCTTGACCGAAAAATCTGGCAGCCCGCCGCAGAAGGATGCAAATTTGACAATCTCTTTGTTTTCGGCTTCGAGACGCTTGATCATCGAGATGGCGGTGAGATGGTCGATGCCCGGGTCGAGTCCAATTTCGTTGAGAATCGTGACACCGGCGGCTTCAGCTCTGGGAAACCGTAAGCGAACGAAGACGGCGAGAACGAGCACAAACCTGGAATGCAAAGCCTTCATCTCATCAGAGATGTACGACGCGGTAACGAGATGCTTCTTGTTCTCGATGCATAGTTCCGCTACTTTCGGATGGTACGTGGCCGGGAGAAGACTACACGAATCATCGTCTAATGAGTATCGACGGGAGCTACAAACGACCGCACCTTATTACAACATCGGCGGTCTTGAGCACTTCGACAATGTTGGTAAGATCGCTCAGGTCCTGCTGAACATAGCTGGCATTGATGTGTGATTTAGTAAGAGCTTCGAGCTCATCCAAAGAGTTGCTAGCTGTGGTAGATATCAGTCTTTGGTCCTGACCAAAGTGGGAGAGACAGACCAATAGTAACGTGGAAATTCTTATTCTCAGCAATCTTATCCACGACGGGACCAGCGACCATTCCACTACCCAGAATCAACACATGCTTTTCCGACGGTCTGTGAGCAGCTAGCCACGCATGCTTTTCAGTCAACTGGCCGTCGAGCGCGATGGTAGCCCCGTCAAGCGCGACTCCAAGCTCGCCTGCACCTTCGCCCGCGTAACTGGCCACGACAGAGCGTAGATAAGGAAGGAGAGCACTCGAAAAGTGTTTGGACGCGTCGAGCGGAATCGATGTGGGTAATATGTCCACGGACATGATCCGTACTTCGGGTAGGTCATCTGAAGGACGAATGCTAAAGGAAGGGTCCGAGAGTGTCGTTGCGTGCGTCATGAATTCAAGGCCACCCTAAATCATTAAGAATGCCGCGGTAAACGTAGAAGACGAGAAGCTACTTCGGGGTCACAACTGATGTCGCCAATGTTGGTCATCCTCCACCCATCGAGGGCGCGGGAAAGCGCCGTGCGCAGGTCATCGTTAGACATTAGTCGAGGGAATCCAGGAGCCCAGCCTCCACCATTGAGGAATAGAGTAAGATACGGGGCAATCTACAACAGATATGAATATATACATGAAGGAAATTTAAATTTACCACCTTTGAGGAGAATATCGACTTGTAAAGGCCGGGCTTGGAGTAGTACTCTTCACGAGAATAACCGTTATCCTTGTTCAAGAAGTAATCCGAAGGTTTCGCATGAACGAGGTATACCTGGGAAAGTGTTAGTCTATTAGTAAACACGTTCTTGGCTTGTATACCTTTCGTAGATCCGTGTCTGTGTTGGCAAAGAATGACGGCAAATCGTTGGGTGCGATAAATTGAATAGGTAGTTCCGAAAGTGCATCAAGACATCCGCTAGCGACGTTTCCAGTACCGGTCAGTCCAATGACGAATGGCCCCAAGGCCTTTGGCGTTCCTTTTGCAGCTATGCGAGAGCTAATGCCGCGTAAAGCTGCACGCAAATGATCCAGGGAGGGCATGGTATGTGGTCGAGGTGTGTAAAGGAACGGAGACGCGATACCGTGATGCAAGTGCGATTGTGCCGTGGACACGAGCGACTCGAACACGCCTGCAAAACCTGCGAACCAACCGAAGCCGACTGTGCGCCTGCCGTGGTCGTCGGTGAGCAATTCAAAGTCGACTAGTCGCGGAGGACGAGAACGTGGGTCGAGGAATGAGAACAGGAGGGGCATGTTGTACGACTGGGCCTTCGCGGTGTGAGAGAACATCATGTGGGTGCGTTGGACATGGCCGTGTGGTGTTGTAATGAGCTCGTCAAGGGGCGGCTCCTTGACGCCCAGGTGGATATGGGCTTCGCTCAGACTGGATACAATGTTGGCGCCAGCCTATATTCGCGTCAATAGGCGTACACGACATCTCTGGATACCGCACCTTTATGAATTCGCTGTCAGGGAATATGCGCCTGTCGCAGTGCTCGACGTGGACTTGGACACCGTCCTTGGAAACGAGTTCGTGTACGGCATCAGGCGTTAGCGGGCATCGCCGCTCCCAGATTCTCATTGGGTCCTCCCTCCGTATGCCGACGACGACTTGGCGCCGCGAAAGACGCGCAATTGGCGCTCTGGCCCAGGACATGGTGATATTGTAGGTCCAGGTTGTTTACGCTTCTCTCGTTTTAAACACCAAGATCCGCCCGATTATCACCGGGTAATGTCAGGCGATACGAAGAGGGCTCAGCAGGCTATAACGAGCTGGATGGGATCAGAATGCGTGATCTTGTTATACAACGTCGAGGTACTCACCGGTCTACCTCCTTGGGGCTCGTCCTCCTTATGCCTGCCATGAACGAGGGGTCGTTTCAACATGATCAGCTCCTTTTGATCCACGGCACGACGCCGTGGACGGTTTGATTGTGCTCGACGCTGTCATCGACGTCGACGGTAAACGCTGAGGACGATGCCGGTTGTCTCGGAACGCGCCAAAAGCCGCCGATCATCTAGTCCATTACAGATAGCATTCGAGCTCATATTCCTAACTTACAAGGCTCCTTGCTATTCATCAATGTATTCCACAATGACAATAGTATTTCCGCTGATCTATGTATAAAGCAGTCTATGCAGGAGATACACCAGAGTCCTGCATGAAATTTCTTTGGCAAAGTCTTGAGAGAATAAAATTCTACTCACCCACATGTTGAAGAACGTACACCACCTATGCTGAGAAGAGTCCTGCCGACTACATGAGCAGAGCGAAAGAGACTCAAGGCTGAAGGGACAAACCATGGATCCAACATCCCTTTGATCTACATAGTGCCATTTCTGACACTGCATATTGCTGCATGGCAGTGGTGGTGGTGGTTACACGGCGTACGGTCCCGAGATGGAACAGCCCCCCGCGCACCGAGTGCAATAAGAGTCCCGGGTCCCTTATCTGTAGAAAGTCTAGGTGCATCCGTTTGGTTACTCCTTCGGAATCTGAAAGTCAATGAAGTGCGCGGATACACTCGTGATGTGGGGTCAAAGGAGGAGGAGGAGGCGAAGTCAAACATCATAGTGTTGGGTTGAGAGGTGCTGAAAAGAAGATGAATCCTACTGGGGCAGGGCTTGTGGTTATGGCGAAGGTATCGTAGTACTTCTCCAGCGAAAGATTTGTGTTATGTCTACCCACACTTGGAGCCACGGTCCTTCTGGACGTCGAACACGAAGGGGGTGCTAAAGTTCATGGCGAGTGTGAGGCCACCGTCAGACCACCTGGCTATCATGATCGAGAAGGGATCTACCACCGTGACTGTGTCCATAGCAAAGGTCAATGAGAATTTTCAGACAAGGACAAGACCTGGTAGTTGGGACTAATGAATCCATCGTAGAGGAAGAAAACAGGAGGTTGGTCGCCATTGTACGTGCACGGGACCCAGAAAATCTGCACCAAATGTTGGCTCCGTCCTTCAAGTTGATGTCAACATATATAGCCAGAGATTTTGGGATCAAAGGTTGGAGTGGGAGGGTGTGGCAAGTTCCAACCATGGAGGCCCGTACGTAAGATCAAAAGCGTCGGGTCAGCATTAGGAAGCGAGTGCTATTTTAGCGCATCGGTCTTGAAGCTCGAAGGTACTAACTAGCAACTAACTAGGGAGTTACAGACAGACCCGAATCGATCGTGAGAAACATTCTCGGCATCCGGCGCGGATGCCGGTTTGCAACTCTTCCTCTTACTTGTCTTTTACTCTTCAACTTTTCAGGCTTGCTCAAATGACGCGCGCCAATAATCTCCTCTTCTCAGCTCGAAGACATACCAGACAATGACCTGATGCACATTATCTACTTGGAGCTTATTGCAAGTCTAAAAGTGTGGTCAGTCTCTTCATGCTCCACTGAGGTTACTTCTCATGTTTTTACTAAGGATGCTAAAATGGAACTGCTGTTCGCCAGATAGCCAGCCATCATGAGTTCGACTAAACGCCCTTTTGCAAGACACACTCAGCTCGGGAGGGAGCCCAATGGAAGAGTACAATAATTTTTTCGTGTCGGTGCCGCCCTGAATGGGTTCTGGTCGCGCCTCTACGTGTCGTTTTCAATCGCAGATAAAATGCGTCACAGTCCAGGAGGTACCTAATTTAAGTTAGCATTCTCGACATCGCGAATTTAACGCCGTCTCTAGGTTTTTTGCAATGGGCGACAAATACGCCGTTGTGACCAACTTGTAGTATAATACGTCCAGGAGGTGTGGTGCCAGCTTACTGGAGTGCGATATCTTGCTAAATATTTGTGTTCCGCCCTCTGGATCCAGACCAATCCTCTCCAATAAATTCAATCACCATGCCCAGTTCGCTAAACTTTGACGTGCAATACTTCTCTCATTTGCTTGAGACGTATCGATGATACGGCTATCCTCTGCCGCTCTCCTTATGGCACTCTGCTGAAACTAAGATTAAAGTACGTCGTTCCGGCTCTGTTTCAGCGACTGAAGTTACCAATTCCCTTCCAGTAGATCCTGCTGGTCACTGACAACCGAGCGGCCTCACCGCCCAGCGCGCTGCCTCGCACACGGATCACATTGAACGCCTAACTCCTTTGCGCCCATTTAGGGCTCGGCTTGTTCGCATGGGAAGGGCATCCTGATCCCATCTTCTCCAAATCGTGGCTCGCAAAGTTCTGTCATTGTCTGTCCATCTCTACCATGCACCAATACCACGTCTTCCAGCGTCTTTGGGTTTGGGGGCGCGCGTTCTTGCTTAAATGCAGCCCAATTGTAACAGTAAGACAATAATGAAACTAAATATGCAGGCTCATCCATGAAGACAATTACTTCCGCAACGGTGGTAAATGATTCCGTGTGCCACTGGACACACTAACAATTAGGGCATGATACCCGGATCCAGGTTCTTTTAAAACCTGTTCTTGCTGTACGTATCCGTCACATCTTCCCGCACACCATACTTGAAGCGACATATCGAACCTATAATGCCTGTGGAAGCACCTGAATCCTCAAGAATCGACTCTGAACCCAACCTTGGAACTCAATGTTCCACCGAGTTCCGTTCAGCCAGAATCGTTGCTGTATTATGATCCATCGAAGTTAAAGACCATCGAAATCGCATCTTCGCCGTATATGCTGGGATATGGTACGAGCCGACATTCTTCTGTTCTAATTCTGCTTTCTGAAGGCCTTTGCAGCGACGAATGACCGGTTTGATTACAAAACGAAGTACCCCCCTGATGAACTGTACAAAGAGATGGCGCCCACCGCGAGGTTATGGAAGACTTACGAGGACGAAGGTGGAAAGTTTGATCGTGAGATGGTCGCGGACTGGCGCGATGGCCTTGACATGTTGCTTGTTTTTGTGAGTGTATATTGGGTAGAATGCAAACCTGCTGTTCTGACATGATCACCGAGAAAGGCGTCACTATTCTCTGCCGTTGTCACTGCGTTTGTCTCCCAAACATGCCGAAACCTTCAAGTGGATTTCTCGCAGGTTACCGCATCACTGACGGCGGAATCAATTGCCGTTCAACGCGCCATGCCGGCGATACTGGAAGGGGGCGAGTCTGTTAAACCGATCCCGGCGGCATCCGTCATGTTCCGTTCCAAGTCGTCAGATCTTTGGGTCAATGGCCTCTGGTTCACGAGCCTTGGCCTTAGTCTAACGACCACCTTGCTTGCTATCCTCGTCAAACAGTGGATTCATCAATATATCTCCCTCCCTTCCGGTACCCCTCTCGATCGATCACGAATCCGCCATTATCGCTTCAGCGGCTTACAAAAGTGGCATGTCCCCTTCATCATAGGCTTTCTTCCGGTTCTCATGCACCTCGCATTGGGCCTGTTTTTTATTGGACTTGTCGTGTATCTCTGTCCCCTCAGCCTCGCAATTGCTGTAGACATGGCATCCATTGCATTCATTGCATTTGCCATATACTTTGCGTGCAATTTACTCCCTCTCTATCATCCAGATTGTTCATACAAGACACCCTTATCGTCATATGGTTATGCAGTTCTTCGCACAGTACGCCAGTACGACTTCTTCGGCAGATTCAGACGAAACCGTGCAGCGCATACCCGTCCGCTAGTCCCAGATTCACTCAAGGACCTTGAGCATGAAGCTATGGATCAGGAATCCCCTGTGGTAGACGCCTCGGCTGTGACCTGGCTCTACAACACAACCTCGAACCCTTCGGTACAGAGTATCGTAGGGACTGAGCAGTCTCCCGTTGAAAAGCATCCCCACCGTAGGAGCTACAGTCAGCGGTATCAAGCAGATTTTGACGGTCATAAACTCTCATTACTCCCAGGAACTGCCCGAAGATTCCTTTGAGCGCTTCCAACGGGCAGCTGTCCGTTTCTCGGGGTATGGTCACGCGAAAGAGACGAACAAGTATCTCCTTCAGCTTATCGACACGCCATCTGCTATTGATATGGTTCAGAGCAGTTTACTCAGTACACCCGATGAGTCTTGGCCAGTATTCGATGTCCTGCTCTGGGGAAAGGCTTTAGAAGCATCCGTAAGTCAGGGAGTCGACTGGCTCGGCATAAGTCATGATACCCCATCCCGAGTGTGGTGCGCACTTCTTCGATTCGCCGTTATCGGACATACCTGCGAAGAGCTCGGTTGTGGTAGACAGGCGCCGGATGTCGAGTTGTTCACATTTTGCATGCCGCCTGATACCAAGTGGCTGCCTCTCATCGTCGACCGCTACGACGAAACCAACCGAACGGCGAGCACGTTGGGAGTAGCTTTAGCTACGAACATGCGTTCATCGTTCATACAATGGATCCTAAAGGTGGGATTCCCGCGCTTCCAGCGTTCAGTCGATGACCATACACAAAACTTGCCGGACGACATTTTCCTCCTACTTGCCATGCTTCAAACACCCTCGATACAGCACAGTTCCTCTCTTCAAGAAACTTGGGGCGGCGCACAATCAGAATCCTTGCTTTGCAAGATCTTAACTTTCATCGAACCCTATGTCGTTAACAGTTTCGGCGACGGCAAGACTATACACCAAAACGACATTGAAGTAGACATGGCGACCATCACCGCCTTGCTGAATGTAGTCACATCGGAATCTTTTGCGACAAACGCCATCACACTAGACGATAAGGAATGGATCGTGCGCATCGTTTCCGAAGGGCTAAATCGTCGCCTGGACCTTTACGGGCCCAAAACGCACGATTTCTCCTGGCTCACAGCGAGCATTTCCGAAAACATACTGCAGATCGTCTTTGCTTGTCCAGTAGCTCTATACGTGCTGCGCTCACTAACGCATATGTTTTCCTATCTCGTGGCCTCAGGCGCGCGGCATGCAGCACAAATCGCCGTGGTGTACTCGACTTTGATGGAGAGACACTGGTTAGAGGGACTGGGTATTCACCTGAGCTCTTCCCAGTCGAACAGCGGAGGAAATCCAGACAACGAGGACCCTTTGCATGAATGGTCAGAACGATTTACGTCGTTCCTAGCCTCACTGTACATCGACGGGTTGACCATCCTAGCCGTTGAGGCTCCGGAGACATTCAGGATTGTATTGAAGAACCTGTGCCAACCCGATAATCTGCTGACGATGTGTCAAATCCTGCTAGTTGCTGATCTTGATACCCGGGCAAGGTTATGGAAATTAGCCGCGATTGTCGACCTGCCGTTCGAAACTTGGAAACCATGCTTACAGCAGCTCTGCGTCTTCGCAGCCTCGGACGAAGGGCGTGATAAATATGCAGGCAGCTTTGGTTGGCCTGAGGAAGGAATCGGTGCAAAGAAGCCTGTGTATCAAGCTCCCGAGGAAATTCCAGCAGTCGCGGCCTGCTTTATGAAGGATGTGGGAAATGGACATTTTACGCCACCAAACTATCAAGGCAGCGAAGATAAAATCAAGGTATGTGCTTGTTTGAAGTTCCATGAGACTCGGGAGATAACTGACAATTTGATAGGACCCAGAGGAGATCCGTGCAAGGTGGCGAAGCCCAAGTAGCATGCAAAGATACCGCCAGCAATGGGTCCAAAGCAATGCACATAATCCTACTGACCCCGACAATGCGCATATCTCGAACAGGCTGAACGATGGCATCCCTTAGTGAGCCTCATGAAGACTGGAGGCGTTCCAGGCTAGTAATTTAGGGAATGATATATGGCGTAGCTTAAGTTGACTGTAACCGAACTCAAATTTTGAAGCTAGCACGGAAAATAGTATCTGTATAGTGTGAACCTTTGAGTTGTAAAAACAATGAACACTCGCAAACAGGTCAGCCAACATCTTGACCTCCAGATCGACGCTACGAGCTGTTTTCATCGTCTCTGAATCGTTGTCGTCTCGTCCATGTCCAGGCGCACACTGCAGAATATGTCAATAACTTGGTCATGATAAAGCCAGAAACGAACCATTTAGAACACGAAACTCTCGGAACCGCTGGGTCAGGGAGCTCCGATCAACGTCGATCTTTTTTCTCGTCGCACTGACTCCGACGGATGTCAATTTGACAGTTACCGGCAGCGCATGTCCCTTGTCAAGTTATCGAGCTTTAAAATGCTGCTAGACAACCACATACCTCAAACACCCGAGCCTGTACTTGCCCACTTTCCCGCCATGTCGTTAATCAACGAACTCCCATCTGAGCTCCTTGCTAGAGCCTTCGAAATTGGTATCTTCAAATGGGGGATCCAATTCCTCCCTCCCCTTCGACTTACGTGCCAGACCTGGAACGAAATCATTTTATTCACGCCTCGTCTCTTCGGAATCATTGATGCCAACCGCATTTCACCATCCACCATTAAACGACAGCTCGCGCGCGCTAAAGCAGCCCCTCTCTACGTTACCATTCCGCGTTATATGGGCCGTAACAATGGCACGGAACTGGAGACCATTCTCTTAACCACGGCGGAAAATTGGGTTTACGCTGCAGTGCCTATGCGCGTCATGTACAATATCCACCCAAGCAGGAGGGATAGTCTTACGCGTCTGGACACGCTCCACGTCGCCGTTGGCGACGCCATGCTCGCCTCCTCGTCTTTCTGGGCGACCACGCCGCCCAAATTACGCTTCTTCAGCGCCGACGGACTCTGCACCAAGGAGGTACACAGCCTCATCGTTCCTAGCATCACCGACTTTGAGCTGGGCCACCTACATGGGCGCATGGAGCACAACGGACGTTACTATCGCCAACATGACATCCCGATCCAGGCGTTGCTCGGCATCCTTTCCCGCGTCCCAAACGCGACGCGTATTTGCCTGGACACCATCCAGTGCCTCCTCCCCGTCACCGATACCCTACCTACTCTCACTCTCCACCACCTCACCGAGCTTGACCTCACGCGCGTCCGATGGGCCCCGCACTTCCTCGCCAACATGAAACTGCCCGCCTTGCAGAACCTCGTGATAGTAGACTGCGAGATGGCGCCCAGGTGGGGATCCTGGCAGGTCGTGTTCATGCAGTGGAGCCAGCCGGAGTGGATTCCCGTCAGCCTCCAATCCGTCGATATTCGTGGGAGCTTGAAGGAGAGCGATGTGGACGCGTTTATACGCTGGCTTGCGAGGTTGCCGAATGTCCTCCGGCTCATGCACGACGAGGACGACCGGATTACTACCGCGCTGGCTTGTGATACGTCGCTCTGCCCGGGCTTGGTGCATTTGGCGGTCGAGCGAACGTACGAATTTTCGGATCTGATGGCGTTTGCGAGGCTCCGACAAGATCGATTGAAGTTCATATCTGCGGCGTTGTGCTTTGAGGGAAGTGACGAGGACATTGCAGAGCTGAAGGACTTGGTTGAAGAAGTACATTGTGCTTGTTTCTCTTGCAGCTTGACTGTCAGTCTTACTGGTACGTCTTTCCCAAATTAATTGAAATCAACTAATGAAGCACACAGTATAAACGGTCGTCCGTGATAGCAAGTCTACGCGCATCCGTTTAGTTACGCGCTCGGCATCAAGGGTAGAATACGTACAAGAATGTTAAAGAGTGTGGGTTCCCGCTAAGCTTCGGACGGCGACTCTTTGATCTAGACATTTTATGAACATCGCGTCTTACTGAGTTCGATAAAACCAACCATGGAAGAGGCTTCCTTTCGCTCAAGCGCCATTTCTGCATCGTATTGTTGCATGGTATCGATTCGGATAGAGATATTCGGCGTACGACCATTTGAGCTGACATGGCTCGTGGGGCCAGATGTCACCGTTTGCAATGAGATTTCATCGACGTCTTCCGTCCGTCCCCGGATGATGTTGCGAGCGTTGAGTGCCGCGAGGAGCGAGTTCGCATACACTGATTGGGATTGGAAATTCAGCAAACGCGCTGGATGATGTTACTCACGACGACCGATGCAGAAGTACCAGAGAGCGTATATGAGAGAAGTCGGCGATGCGGCGAGCTGGCAGCCGTTAGTAACCGTCAGTTACTTGATTTTGACGCCTTACTGATACAAGAGAACCAATGGCGCACATGCTGGCAACACGATTAGCGAGAGAAGTCGACGAATAATTGCCAATCACCTTGTAGCTCTGACAGTGCCAGAACATAACATCAGTTTTCAGAGCCATCATTGCAATAAACAGCTTACAGTCCGGTATTCATGAAGAATATAGTCTGTCGGGTTCGTGAATAACCGATGCACCCAAAGCAGGACAAAACTGTACCAGTTTAGTGAGCATGCTGTCGGACCTCCGGAAGCCTGTCTTCGACGTCTGGAATATGATACACAGGCTCATGGAGATCAGAACATCGGCTCCTACTGAGAGCGCATTGATCGTCATGGTCAGAGCCTTTCGGTAAGCGGCCTGTCAGTCCCACAACATGTCGCATCTTAGAACACTGACATTGATATCAAGGAGTCCGCTGTAGCTCTTTTTGTACATGGCAAGTATGACCCATCCTACGGAGGAAGACAATTGTGTGAGGGTCTACGGGAGATAATGCCGATACTGACCAGCCCCACAACCTAGAACAAAAGGATCCTTAGCGAAGAAAGAATGGAGCCAGCAACGTACTAACCTGCGTTTCCGATAACTAAAAGCAAGATGACGCCTGTCAAAACGATATTCTTCTTGCTGACTTCATGACTTCATTATGGAGAGAGAAACATAACGAATGGAGAAGGAACGCACGGTGGTATACGCGGTAGGTGTAGAAGCTGAGCAAAGTTGGTCACCAGTACCCAAGAAACGGGCGTGTCAGGCGTACCATTGGACTAGCGCGCCGGTGACTCCCTAGAGAAAGTCAAACGACCGTACAACCTCCTTTGGAGAAACAGCCTCACAGTTGGAAGGGCCTCCATAATGACGCTCCTACAGTATCTCGTTATCAGGCGAGGACTTTCCTATTGGAGTAATAGACACACCAAACTATTTCCGTGAGAGCGGTGGGTTGGCTGCAAGAGGAAAATCAGCACCGGTACGTTGAGCTGGAACTCCTGACGAACTAATAATTAACGATCAAGTAATGGTACACTTGATCGACGAAATCAGAGCAATGCGCGACGAGGATGAAATGAGACGTACTAGTTTGAGTTATAAAAATTAAATGAACCGTGTCGAAAAAGACAGTGGTGGCGACCTAATCAGTGATGAGAAACTCGGTTCTACCACACTCGAAGTGGACACACGAGCAACTTAAGATACCAAGCATCCTTCGAGTAGGCTGTGAAAGGAGGTGAGATACCACACGTGAAAAAAGACGACTCCGTACTGGTATAGTAGTACAAAGTCTGTCCGATAGAGACGCCGTACAGAACGGCACTCACGATCACACCGATGAGCATGACACCCATACTAAAAAATGTTCAGCCAATGAAGGACACGGATTTCACGGTGCACCTACGTGTTATCGAGGGGGCTTTGTTCGCCTGGGCTCTGGAGAGTGGCTGGCAGCATCATCGCGAAAATTTGAGTGTAGAGAGAAGAGTTGGGAAATGAACGCGCAGAGGCATCTCGTCAAACGTTAGGCCTTCTAATATTGGTAACTCTGCCTCTTCGCGTCGTCTACAACGAGTTGCTTCGATGCTTCGCGTGATATTGTCCGTCATAAGGAAGGAATACGAAGTGGGAATTAACCAAACAGTCGGTTCAGCAAATTTTCGCCCTTCTGATGGGTTTAATAGACTGAGTTCAAAGAATTGTGCCTCTCCACTGGCATGCCGGGATACGTCGTTCGCAGGCACTGACTGAGGATACTGAACAGCGAGCCGAGGAAGCATGGCCGCGTAGACGATGGGTCAGCGTGTAAAAAAATCTGTTACTCAGTTATATCAGTCAGAACTACGATATGCCGCAATATTCTTTTCATACCTGGCAATTCTGTCATGTTGGAGTTGAGATGGTGGAAGATCAAAGAAGGAAAGATCGTACCAGAGCCACGCGTTGGTCCCCCTGATCGGAGTCTGAACCTGCCTTCGCTCTGCTTTTGTTTATAAAAGTGCTTCATCCGTCCTTTGGAGCTGCTTGGGGCGAGAGTGCACGTCAATCTTCTTCGTTTCTTCCGTTTGTGATGAACAAGAATATCAACGTCTTCTGCGATTCTAGCCTGTTGCTTGACAGTGAAAATGGTCCTTGATTCGCCCTCAATGGAACTATGGATGGCTATAGCAGACTATAGAGTCCGTATTATTGGACAGGATTCTCCGCCAAACCCACAGCTTGCAGGATAAATTGCGCGTCAGGGCGGTTCCAATTATAGAGTCGACTATTTACTCTCTGACGAGAACGTCCAGCCCTCCCACCTCTTGCTTCTCTCTCTCTCTTCACCACATGTCTCTCGTTTACGTCTTTTGTCTTATCTGCGTTGGTATCCTTCTGCACTATCTATTAAGGCGACCTCCCCGTACGCCACTTCCACCAGGGCCAAAGGGCTTGCCCGTCATTGGGGTACGTCTGGGCGGCGCCACAAATCACAGCCCAACAACAGACGATTGTCTTTTAGAATGTACTCGACATGCCCACCGAAGGCAAGGACTGGTTGACCTATGCTGAATGGGGCCGCAAGTACGGTCTGTATCTGCATACTATCCTTGCCTTCACTTCAGATTGCTGAAATATGGTCCTCAGGCGGTATCTGTTCGGTCTCTCTCATGGGTCAGCCCTTGGTAATTGTCAACTCGGCGGATGTTATGCAGCAGATGGAGCGCCAAGGCGCCATCTACTCCGACCGTCCGAGACTCGAGATGGGTGGCGAGCTCGTTGGATACTCGAAGACCATCGTCATGATGCCCTACGGGCACCGATTCCGCACGTTCAGAAAGCACTTTTCTCGCATCATGGGAACGACCACCACGCTCAAACGATTCCTTCCCATGGTCGAGGCGGAGGTGAAAAAGTTTTTAACTCGTTCCTTGACCAAGCCGGCGGCGACTTTGAACGACCAACTGCGAAAGTAAGTTCTACCAAAGACCCACCTGGTTGAATACTGAACATAGACTGCAGAACTTCTGGTTCCATCATCATGAAACTGGCTTACGGTATCACTGTCCAAGAAGAAGAGGATCCTTTCGTCACTCTGATCGAACACGCGAATGACAACTTTAATATCGCCACAACGCCAGGTAACGTCGCTTAGATTCTGTATCAGACCTGTGCGAACTGACAATTTGATCGCAGGAAAATTCATGGTCGATGTCTTTCCCTTGCTGCGCTTCGTGCCAGGTTGGGTTCCCGGCGCGGGTTTCAAAATCCTAGCTAAGGAATGGAAGAAGGCATTCGATGACATGGTCCAGGTCCCGTACAAGTTCACTCGCAAGATGATGGTGCGCCGCGACTTTTTAACCTTCAAGTAGATGACCAAGTGCATGTATAGGCGGAGGGGACTGCGCCACTTTCATACATCTCATCTTCGATGGAGCATATGGAAAGTCTAACGGCAAGCGATATTGATGATATCAAGCATGTCGCAGCGTCCATGTACGGAGGTCCGTCTCTTGTTCGCCTCGGTGCTACTTCATTTCGTTTGACGTACATTCTTATCAGCTGGTGCCGATACGACTGTATCAGCACAATACGCGTTCTTCTTGGCCATGTTGCTGAACCCCAGTGAGTCGTGCTTACCGCTCGGCTATATGGTTTTCAATGTTCTCCAGCCGTCCAGAAGTTAGCACAGTCTGAGATTGATACTGTCGTGGGCAATGACCGCCTCCCGACATTCAACGACCGTCAACATCTTCCTTACGTGAATGCTGTTATTACAGGTACGCCCTGTTCACATGTTCGACACGTAACTAACGCGCTCCTGTGCAGAACTCCTCCGATGGCACAACGTTGCGCCATTGGGTGTGCCCCATCGAGCTCTTGAAGATGGCGAAATCAACGGTTATTTCGTGCCGAAAGGATCTCTCGTCATTATTAACTTGTGGTATGTCATGCTTTGATATTTTCCCGCAGCCTAACGTACTACTCCACAGGCAAATGCTCCACGACCCCGAGGTGTACCCTGATCCCATGCAGTTCGATCCGATGCGCCACATACCAACCCCAGACAAAGAAGTTCAACGCGACCCCCGACATGCATGCTTTGGATTTGGTCGCCGAGTTTGCCCTGGCCTCCACCTCGCCGAGGCGTCGGTGTACATGCTTGTCGCTATGTCGCTTGCTGTCTTCGATGTTACTCCGGTCATTGAGAATGGCCGTCCTGTCCTTCCAGAACATGAGAATACTGATGGTACAATAAGGTGAAGCTGTCTTCTTCGCTTCTCTTCGTTTGCTCACATGTTTGGCGGGTAGTCACCAGAAACCGTACAAGTGTATCCTGCAGCCTCGCTCGGCGAAGGCTGTTGCTCTCATTGCAAGAGAGTGTGCCGATCTTTGATACCTCCTTACCTTACAGCCTTGCCCTTCTATTCAAGAACAACATCTCAGTATGCCTCTCATTCTCTGAATACATTCGATACCACAAGCTCTAGTCAGAGCGTTAAATCTACTGAATCCATCTTCAACTGCTCAGTGAGAACTCCGCTGGTTGTCTCGTCATGTTTCAGGTACGAGTAACAGACGGTCTCAGGCCTAAGTTCAACACTCCTACACTCACCTTCTATCATGTCCTGTTCTAGCCCAGATCTCTTGTCGTTTCCATATGTTCTCCCATGGCTCACCAATCCTCCCACACCGAACCTCCAGGCAACAAAGACAGGTTACGTCGAGGTTGACGATGGAACAAAGATCTGGTATGGATTGTCTGGCCTAGCATTGTCGCCCTATAAACCGCCCGTCGTCTTCCTTCATGGCGGATTCGCCAACTCGAACTACTTCGCCCACCAAATCTCTGCATTGTCGTCGCAATTCTCCATCATTTCTATTGATTCTCGTGGCCATGGACGGTCCTACTATGGGCCGCCTGGTCCCCTTACATACGATCGTATGACGCTCGACGTTGTACAGGTCCTAGATCACTTGGCCGTACCCAAAGCGATGATAGTCGGATGGTCTGACGGCGCTGTCATCGGCCTAACTCTCGCCTTGAGCTTCACCGATCGTGTCGACCGTGTTTTTGCTTATGGGGCGACGTACAGTCCGTCCAATGTCGATTGGGCTGGAGGGAGTGATAGCCCACTCGCTAGGAAGTACCTTGAGCGCGTGGCAAAAGAGTATATGGCGATGTCCCCTGCGCCAGATCGGTTTGATGAGGTGGGGGTCAAGATCAAAACGATGCTCGAAACGTTTCCGCAATGGGACGCGACTACATTTGCTGGTATCCCGACGAGACGCGATAGCGCCACAGCACCATTGATCTTTATCGTCGCTGGAGAGAAGGAAGAAGTAATCCGGCATGATGTACCCTTTACGCTTCGGGATTGGGTGAGTACGCAGGAGGTTAAATATATAAGCGAGGTTCAATACTGAAACAAGATGCGCAGATATCATGTTCACAGTTGATACTCCTGCCAGGTGTGGGACACTTTGGGTAAGCTCGAACATTGTATAGGCGACCTGACATTCAACTTTTGTTAGACTTCTGCAGGATCCTGTTACCTTCAATGCGATGCTTTCTCGGGTACTGACATATCATTGAGGTCAGAGGGTTATGATACAGTTTACTCAGTGATCGTCCAAGTGAGAGGAAGAAAATATGTATCATCACAAGTTGTGAAGAAACGTTCTTTAAGAACAGTTGTAAGAAAGGGGCAACGGCGACGGCAAGCAGACTTCTGAGACAACTGGAAACCGGTGGGCTTTCACTCTCTTTCTAACTCAGGCTGCCATGTGCCATCAATAAAGGGAAAGCCGGATTGAGTGGATTTGAGCCTCTAAAGGCTCTTCCCCACCTGTGTAGTAATCTTATCGAATCCCCCAAAGACGCGGAGTCAGCGATGAAAGAGGACACGCTGACGATTCAGAAGCCAACAGATACGAGTAGTTGGAGGGTCAGGCCAAAATATCCAACAACACAGTCCTCATTCCTTTGTGTTGGTCTGCCCACCGGCACCCACGAAGCTGTTGTTCTCCGACTGAGGCCAGCTGCTCACTGGCATTCAACCAAGGTAAAAATAGCAGACGTGTTGCGCGATGCTAATCTCGTGTATCCAAATCGTTGAATTTCACAGTTAAATTTACATGCAAGAGTTTTGGTGACACTTTCTTGAACAACGTTACACATCTAGACCAGACCATGGAACTTGGCGAACGGATCATCATCCTGACTATGCTCAGACACCTCCACCTGGCCACGAAGCAAGGTCGCCATTTTGTCACCAACGAGATGGGCGACGAAGGCAAGTGCCATGTCGGATCCTACATACAGACAGTTAGCAAAGGTTCTCCCGCGTTCGTTTAAGCAAAACGTACCAGCACTAACTCCCGAGCTAGTCCAGATATTTCCATCAATCACCCAACGCGCTTTCGCAACCCAGGTGATGTCCTTGGGAGTCGCAGCCTGTTAATCCCCGGTGCATAAGAAATGTTGTCCTCATTCAAACTGTACGAACCGTGATCATCTTGAAGAACGCCTTATTCGTCGTCGCTTTCTTTCCGCTCAATACACCCGCCGCAGCGAGGATAGAGCTCCCACCACAGACGGAGCAGATGTACTTGGCTTTTGGGGCTTGGGCTTTGATGAACTCGATCTCGGCCTTGGAAGTTTTGTCTTCGCCCGTGACGAAGTCGGGGAGGGGTCCTTCAGATTTACTATCAACGATCATCATCATTGCACGCGGTGGAGGGACTTACCAGCCGGAACCCACAAGACGTCGTATTGCGTTCCCGTTGCCAATGCGGCGGCGTACGTCTGGGTGGGGTTAACGGTGATCCCCGTAGGAGCGGTGAGGCTCTTCACTGGCTCCATGGTGGGAGCTAGGAAGTCGAACTTGACGCGGTATGGAACTGGTCCTGTTAGCTCTGTAGGACACATTGGAGTGCCAGCAAAGTTGAGACCTGGTCGTATATTGTGAGGTTTAATTAAACGTGAAGATGAACTTGAAGAGCGCGACCAACCCGCCAGGATCTCCGAGGGCGTGATGAAATCTGAGAGCGTCACCTCGTCGCCCAAGCAGAAAGCGAAAGTGAGAATTTGAGGTTCAGCAGCCATTGCGAGTTAATGGGATGCTGATCAGTGATCAAGATGCTGGTTTATATCGTCGACGCGACTCGAGTGCCACGAGGTTCGATCAGAGATCAATAGAAATAATGTGGCACGACAATAGGCAGGCTCGGAGGAAGCATAGCTCGTGCCGAAAGAACACGTCGACACTGCTCGCTTCAAGATTGCCAAGATGTCGCTGTATTGTCGACTGCGGATGATATCTGATGTTGGCCTGTAGTGACCGTTCCCATACATCTAGGCAATGCTGTGTCAGATTGATTGTGTACGTGATCCCGTCTGCGACTGCAAGTGAGGTCGTAACTCAGTCTCCCTTAGGTGTAGAGTGGGTCAGCGTTGCAGACACGCTCGCAGTCGACGTGCCACGGACGAGTGATGCCGAAGATGCGTCTGTAGGCATTTATGATTTGGCCAGCTGTATTCGAAGCAAATAACATGCACTATGCAACAGCTGGTTGAATGGCATATTTTCGGACTCAGAATATCGGTGCGCGACAGTCAGACATCAACAACTTGAACAAGTTGAAAAAAGGAAGACAAGTCAAGTAGCAATGATGGGAGGAAGAGTTGCAGACCGGCTCCCGCGCCGGATACCGAGAATGTTTCGCACGGTTGATGTCTTGTCCAAGTCTTGGCCTAATCAAAGCGCTCATCTGCCTGTGGTGAGTATATAACTACAATCTTCTTCAACACCTACGTCTACTTACTTGCGATAAGCTGGCGCCTCCCAATGCTTGCCTCATGCTCTTGACCTCCATGGCTGACACATACTCTCAATCTAACCTTGGATCCCAAATCCCTCTCTATGTAGGACGGAGCCAACATTTGGTACGAACTGTCTAGAATGCCCTTCACTCCGGCTACGTACAGTGGGGACCAATCACCTGTTTTCTTCTACGGCGGAATCGTTACATTTGTTTGTAATTCCAACTCCTTGTCAGAACAATTCTTAATAATAAGGCTCCATTGGTTCCCGTGGACATGGTATTTCCCTCGATGGACTTGGGATAATCGCCCTTACGCATGAACTTCACCTCGCACCTCGAGCGCCTCTTCGCGGCGTTCGACGCGAGTTACAACCCTGCCAACTTCCAGGACGATCCGAGAAGAATTCTGTGACTCCGATTTCTTCAAGCGTGAGGAGGCAGAATACAAATAGCTGTCTAGACATAGTACGACGTCGTGTCCTCCAAGAAGCTTATGACCGTTCCCTCTGAGTCGATGGGATTCATCCTCGTTCCAGCATATACCCACAAGGCGCCATAGGCCATATGCTCTTCCTATTTTCATTGTGGCTGGAGAGACGGAAGAGGTACTTCAGCAGGATTTACCTTTGACGCGTCGAGACTGGGTGAGTAATTTCCTCCTCAACTTCTTCTAGACATACTTCTCACACAGCTTCGTGGAGTGAGCCATCTCGCCTACGTCGTTAGGAAGTACTTGCAAGACCACTAGTTTAGTGTCAGATTTCTACAAGATCCCGCGCAGGTATTGATACTATATCAGTGAAATAGTCCGTGTATTGTCTAGAGAGTGTGAATATGAATTGTCAAAGTCGAATGAATGAATGAAGGTATCATCGTACTGTAAAACCCCTTGTCCCAAATCAGCATATGTACACCATTAGGTAGCCCATAAAGTAAATAGTGTATATAGTTTCGCGAAGAAGCGCGACTTAGGATAGTATGGACTCGGAGTGTATATCAAAAATAACTCTGAACAGAAGGCGCTCTAGATGGCGCTGTCGAATTAGATCCCGCCCTCGACCCTGATCTCGACAATGGAAACGGAGGGACCCTGCCCCTCTGGTATTTTGGCGGCGGAAACGCAAGATACACAGACGCCGACCCCGACCCCGAAGAGGAGCTCGACTCCCTCCCAGCCCGCGCGCGCCTCGCAGTCCCAGTCACCGCGGATTTCGACCTCTGCAGCCCAGGACCCACGCGGACGACATTTGAATTCGGCTCTTCCGACGCCGCACTCCGCAACGAAACGGCGTGGCTATGTGACCGAGTATGGCCGCGCGCGTCATTTGAACTCGCCTCCTCCGACACCGCACTATGTGACCGAGTGTGGCCGCTGGCTTTCAGATTGTGAAGACTCGATTTCCGGCTCCGAGGCGTTGTGATACTAGGGAGACTCGGCGTGGACGTCTGGGCTGCTGCGCGCAGATCATACATCGATCTTGGAGCAGAGAGCGTGATGGGAGGAGGGGGTGGTGGGGGGGAGACTTCAGGCGGCGGTAGCGGCGGCGGCGGAATCTCATGATTCGGTACATCCCAAGGTCCATTTGTTCTGGGAAGCGGCCGTCTCGGGACAGGCGGTCGACGTTCTGACTGCGAGCGTTTCAGCGAGAGATCCGGTGTCGATCGCGAGGCGGACGCGCCACTGCTGCTCCCCGTGCGGTAGAGCGACCGCGTACGCTCCTCCGTCCCCGTAGTACGCTGCTTCACGTTCAACGGCGGAACCACTGCTATCGCCTGACGAAGCGGATACTCCCCAATCCTCTCTGGCGCGTCAAAGTCCATGATGCCATCATCATCTTGATCCTCCTTTCCTTTTCCGTTTCCGGTCAGCCGGCCCCATATTCTTCCCAGCGATTTTGGGGTACTGAGTCTGAACGAAAACTTCCTCCGATGCTGCTGGGTTGCGGCGTCCTCGTCGAGGTCCACGCTCTGCTTGCGCAGCTTCTGCTTCTTCCGTTTCTGCAGCTTGAGCAAAAGGACGGGGGGAGGAGGAGATTCCGATTCCGTTGATGCGGGAGATGTGTGATTCAGGGGAGGACCAGGCAGCGGCGCGGCTCCAAAGCGCCGCCTGTTCACCTTGAGGTCGGGGCTCGATGAGTTGGAGAAGGGATAGTCATAATGCGGATTGTCTGACGCTCGTGTCAACGTCCAATCAGTGGAAGTCTCGCTCACGCTCTATGTAAACAAACAGTAAGTCAGGACGTGTAAAACGAAGCGAACCAGAGTTGTTTTCGCACCTTGGAATGGCGCGTGTATCCGTCAATAATATCCCATGAGACGCTGTCTGCCACCAGAGGTAGCATGAGATGCTGCGTATTAGGTCGCGTTATGCCTTTTGACTCGAACGTCGACGTTCTAGAGAACTCAGAACCAGCCATCCAGTGGGCAAGAGGTTGCACAGAACCACGGGAACTCCATTCGGGCTGTGCCCCCTTATATGAATGATCAGAACCGCGACCACGACATCTAATCATCCCCTTGGCGACAAACACAACTTTCCACAAGTTCGGTCGTGCTCGTCTTTGATGTCACTGTCATATTATGTTTCGCGCCGCTGGTCAAACGGCGGTTGAGCCGAATTAGCGAGTCTGGGCACTACGGCTTCTCTGATTCGTGTTGGATTCGTGTGGGAGTTAAGATGCCATTAAAGTACACGAAGAACCTCGACATTACTAGAGATATAAGGTACGTATCCAACGTCAGATATGAATTGGAACGACGTGTGTGCAATGCGCCGTCGCCCATCACGATGTCGCTATCTGTCCCTCAGAACTGATTCTGCAACCTCTCGTGATGGGACGCGCCTGATGCTCACACTCGTTCCTGAGAGCGGTTTGGTAGGGAACGGAATTTGTGGTCCTCGTTGGGACTGTGATCTAGAGAGTGATGCTGTTCGCTTGGGTAATGGTGCCATCTCGACCGGAGACCTTGAGGAGGAAGATGATCCATCGAATGACATTGGACGCGGCAAAGCTATCGCGTCGTCATTGTCAAGGAGATTTAAACTCTTGCGAGCCTTGGATATCGAAACCGGATACATCTGTCGCCCAGACGCATACTGATGAAGCAGAGCATCCGGTGTAGGCGGGTCATCCGGCGAAGGATTGATGGTCTGGAATTGCGGTACCACGAAGAGGAAAGGAGAGGAAGGGAGAGATGTTACGGAGTTGGATCTCCGCGAAGTGGATATTTTGGGTATTATACGAAGGGACTTGGGTCGGCGCAGAGATCTGAATTTACTGGACATCGCCGTGAGAGAAATGAATTGAGCAAAGATAGGCCACTTACGGAGAAGAGTCATGAGATTGAGAAGGGACTGCGGGTGGGGTCCATGACGGGCCCGGATCAGCATCTAATGACGGCCGAGTTACCTCTTCCCAGTCCCACTCCGAATCCGACAACGCCACACTATCTGAGGGCGCGAGAGCCTTCCGTTTCCTACGGAAAAACGAACCGCCCTTGGACACCGTAGACGCTGTATCTGTATCGTTCACCGTTTTAATAGACTGTTTGCGGAGACGAGAGGGTTTCCGGGGACGCTTGGCAGACGAGGTCGAGACATATCCTTCGTCGCTCTCCTGTGAAAACTTGCGCGACGTCTTTCGAGGGGAGAAGCGGGATTTTATCTGGGAAAGCTTGGAAGTGCGCGGCTTTTTCGGCGTTGACTGGACGCTGCTGGATGGTGTTGACAGGAAATTCGTCGTACGCGCTCCCTCTCGGTCTCCGTTGATAGTCCGCACCTCGGCATCATCTCCTATATCCTCGACGTCTGCCTGTACTCCCAAATCCTCGAAAAGCAGATCGCTAATGGCGCGGTTCTCGTCCAAAATTCCAAGTTCGACGAAGGCGTCAAAAACAGAGGCGCGCAGAGTGTCGCGTTCCGACATGGCTGTTTGAATCGAAGCCTGTTTCAGTCAATCACGCGGCAAAAAACAGACTCAAATCAAAGCGTCACCTTGTCAACCAAGCCAATCACTGGCGGTATCCTTCACAAGTCAGTCTTCCATCAGATCAGAACAGTCGAAATAACAAAGAGTAAACAGTGGATGCGTGTTGACGAGGAGGGTATCCAGCGCTGAGCGCATGTTCGTGGCAGATGGGAAAAAGACAAACCGCATTAGGGAAACATTCCAACATAGCCACATTTCAAATCAGCACAGCTTGTGGCTAACACCAATACTGACAGAATGCAGCTCAGTTGAGTAGGCAGCTCGGTCGGGTTGGTTATGGATGAGGACAGGATGAGGATGTTTTCACTTCAAGTGAAGGTTCGTGATCCTCGTGACCGTTGAGTTTGGTTGATGGTAATGCAGCTAGCCAAATCATAAATGCGAGACGTTCAACAGACGCATCTCTTCGGCATCACTCGTCCGTGGCACGTCGACTGCGAGGGTGTCTGCAACGCCGACGGTTTTGTTTTACACCCACTCTACACTTCAGGGAGACTGAGTTACGACCTCGCTCGCAGTCACAGACGGGATCACCTACAAAATCAATCTGACACTATTAGGCCTAGATGTATGGGAACGGCCACTACAGGCCAACATCAGGTGTCGTCCGAATTCGACAAAACAGCGGTACATACTACGTTTCGCGACGGCTTGCCTCGTCTTGGCAGTCTTGAAGCGAGAAGCGTCGACGTGTTCTTTCGGCACGAGCTATGCTTCCTCGGAGCCTGCCTATTGTCGTGCCACATCATTTCTATTGATCTCTGACCGAACCTCGTGGCACTCGAGTCGCGTCGACGATATAAACCAACATCTTATCACTAATCAGTATTCCATTAACTCGCAATGGCTGCTGAACCTCAGATTCTCACCTTCGCTTTCTGCTTGGGCGACGATGTAACGCTCTCAGATTTCATCCCGCCCTCTGAAATTCTGGCGGGTCCGTCGCGCTATGATCTTTAAGTTCATCTTCACGTTTAATGCCCGTCCAGGTCTCAACTTTGCTGGCACCTTCATGTGTCCTACAGAGCTTACGGGACCAGTACCATACCGCGTCAAGTTCGACTTCCTAGCTCCCACCATGGAGCCAGTGAAGAGCCTTACCGCTCCTGCTGGGATCACCGTCAACCCCACTCAGACGTACGCCGCCGCGTTGGCAGCGGGAACGCAATACGACGTCTTGTGGGTTCCGGCTGGTAAGTCCCTCCACCGCGTACAACGATTCTTGACAGTAAATCTGAACAAGGTCCCTTCCCCGACTTCGTCACGCGCGAAGACAAGACTTCCAAGGCCGAGATCGAATTCATCAAAGCCCAAGCCCCCAAAGCCAAGTACATCTGCTCCGTCTGTGGTGGGAGCGCTATCCTCGCTACGGCGGGCGTATTGAGCGGAAAGAAAGCGACGACGAATAAAGCGTTCTTCAAGCAGATCACGGTGCGTATAGTTTGAATGGTTACATGACGAGGACGGCATTTCTTACTATTAACAGGCTGCGGCCCCCAAGGACATCACCTGGGTTGCGAAAGCGCGTTGGGTGATTGATGGAAATATCTGGACTAGCTCGGGAGTTAGTGCTGGTACGTTTGCTTGCTGTAAACGAACGCGCGAGAACCTTTGCTAACTGTCTGTATGTAGGATCCGATATGGCACTGGCCTTCGTCGCCCATCTCGTTGGTGACAAAATGGCGACCGTGCTTCGCGGCCAGGCGGAGGTGTCTGAGCATAGTCAAGATGATGATCCGTTCGCCAAGTTCCATGGCCTGGTCTAGATGTGTAACGTTGTTCGAGAAAGTGTCACAAAAACTCTTGCATGTAAATTTACCTATGGAATTCAACG
>QLPD01007886.1:0-24996 GCA_003314085.1 Hymenopellis raphanipes | reverse complement strand
AGCTTAAACAATTTCGTTCATGAACTGATGTTGTTCTTTAGATCAAAGTAAGGGCTTCTTTACAAGCGGGACTCGAAAGATGGTGACTAGGATGTGTGGTCTACACGGTCCGTAGCGTTCTGAGATGCGCACCAGGCTCGCCAGGTGTGGCGCGGTTGATGAGCGGGAGGCCGTCGACCACTTTGGCGCTGGGATATTCGAATGGGGATGAGTCCTTGCGTACGACGCGGTCTCGTTACGCTATGGTGAGCTTTGCTATTTTGGTTTTGTAGTTCTCGAATTGATTTTTGGTCTTTAGTCTGTCGACATCGGGTCTGCGCCGCCTGGGTCACCTTGAGTAAGTCTTTCGCGACACTTATAATGGCGAACATTTATTAACCTCATCGTCTTACTAGACTTTGACTGGGCTTACACGTGACAAGCTCAACCGGGCATTGACGGTTGATATCGGGCTGTTGTATACATACATCCCCGCCATACTTGACTGGGTCCTATATGTATAGTAGATGTATTATACTACTACTGACACTTTCTTCAGGCATGCACTGGTAAGCGGTCCTTCTCGCCTCCCAGACTACGATTGCTAATAACCGTGTCCAGTCAATAAATGACTTGTCAATACTACGACCTCCTCAGGTGCACTAGTAGGCATAAGGATGTTCACGGACACTGCACCCTTCAAACGCCCCTCAAGGATCCGCGGCGACGCGAGGGAGGGAGATAAGGACTCTCCGACCTCTGTAAGCAGTCGACCGCTGTGAGTGTACACGCACATCCGCGCTCGAGGGAGGATGCCGCAGAGTGAGGCACGGAAGTCCGTAGGTGAAAGGGAAATGTTGCTCGGGGAATCCACCAGCTGTAGGGCTCGTCTATACCGCTGTAGGCTAACTTGTACCTTACACTGCTCGTGAAATTCCTTTGTTCTTCTTGGATGCCTCCTCGGCGCTCTAAGAGACTCGCCAAGTCTGAAAGCGGGCGCGTATTGGCTGGCATCGGAATCGTGCTCTTGTGAATTTGCGAGTTGCCATTTTGATATGTAGCGTCAACTGAGTCCTTGCGAAGGGCCGCGTGGTATAGACGAAGAGGACGTCAAATGGATGGTGCTCCTCCAGTCGCGAACCTCATGCTTCATACAAGAGTGAAATCACTACAACTATTACCTTTCTTTATCACTCGATGGCGGCCATCTAATTTGGCCAGTGTTATCTTTTCGACCTTGATCCGGCGGCGACAGGCCTCCGTTTCCATTTCGCTGGTGTCGCGAACAGAAAGCGGATACAAATCAGTTGACTGCAAGAATACTGCGACAAAATTCGGACGATGCAAGCTTGGCTGAACCTGTCGAGTTGTAGTCAAGCCCGCCGCAGATTGTCTTGATGATATCCGTTTCGCAATCATAGGAGTCTGCCGATGGCGGGGAGTACGTTGTACACTAAAAGAATCGTTCAGTCGGCGAAGAGCATAGCAGCAGATATACAGCTTACCGCAAAGGTGGCATGTCGGACGCAGTTTGGCGCGACAATCACGAATCGGCCATGATGAGGAGAGTATGAGGTTGACCTTTGAGGTCGTAGGACACGTCTGAAACAACTGTCAGTTCAAGTACGGCGAGAATATGAGGTTGGTTTACCGTGAATCGTAAACAACGATGTGACTGGGGCAAAGTAAGTAGACAACAAATAGGGCAGCAGCGACGACTTACGAGACAATCCCGTTCTCTACGCCGCGTCCCGCTAGACTGACTCTGTGAGAGAAACTGCCCTACTTGCGTGGTAAGGTGACGGTCCTCGACTAGGCAGTTGGTGGTGATGGCGAAGTCGGCGGGTCCTGGAGACGAAAGGGCGCATCTGTGATGACCGTCGGGAAAAGCTAAGCGGAGCGATGGCGCGAGGTGAAAGGAATCTAGGACAAAGTCAGTCAGTGAACAAAAAGTACGGCAAGCCACGTCAACGTACCACGCTATCCCATCCTCAGCGCTCTAGACTCGTGGAATGGAGTCTTGTATGGGCGTCGTTAGCCCCGCCGTCGTCGAAGCCAAGGCCGCTGTCCAGCGCAACGAGTAGTCTGGAAAGGACATTAACAACCGCGATGACGAGAGCTGGAAAGAAAAGACTGACCATGGCGTTGAACGGTGGTGAAATGGGTGTCGAGGGCGGGCATCCTGAAAGTGTCAAGAAGGTGGGATGATGGTGGGAGGAAAGAACCCACACCGCGACGATCAACAGACTTAAGCGGTCACGCTTATGAACGAGGCGGGACTCGATGGCGCTAGAGGCGCCAACAACGAGGAGAGCAAGTCCAAGTATCGAGAAAAATAAGACTCTAGACATTGTGTCGAGAGAGCAGAAGATGAAGCTGAGAAGAGGAGGGAATGAGTGATGATGATGGACTGGGACAGACTTCCATCGCTTTTATACCATAGTCCAATCCGTGAATCCGACAGAACACGTAAATTTATTCGGGCAATAGTCTCCGTGATGCGTAAGGGCCGGCGAGAGCGAGAACTTTTGGAACTTGATGAATAATTATTGGCCGCCACGCGGACCCGTTTATAGTATCCTTTTCGAATTAGCATCCCTGGCTGCATAACAGCGACGGAATTAACTCACCAATAAGAAAGATACACCGACTGTCAAAGCTGTTAGGTTCCGCCCAAAATGACATAGGCAAAACAGAGGGAACTTACCTTGTGTGCACAAATGTACTCGTTGAGCACTCCCTTGGTCCGTGCAAACCTTCCAGGTTTCCAAACGCTACGATCGTTTCAGGATACGAACCCTGAAGGTCTGATGGGAGTCAGGCCGCCGCTTCTGGGCTCCGGAAAAACGAAAAAAACTTACAGATCTGTTTTTCACGGCGGAGATGTGCAACGCTTCGCGTTGCTAATTGCACCGTTCTGAACACGGAGGAAACTCGCCGTTTACGTTCTGAATCAACATCACAGGGTCAGCATGAAATTGGAGCAGTCGAAACACGGAAAAGGTACAAACCTTTTTCGTGCCACATTGCATTCAGGTTTATCGGCGACTGTATTTGGATTACGGCCAAAGTGACACTAGATTCAGGCCTAGAACATCAAAATATGGGACTACGAGCATCCATCTTGGGCGAGTTCCGGCGGGAAACGCGATTTCACGCAAAAGTGTCGGAGGGACGGAGGAGGCGGTCCAACGGTGTCGTCATTTCCCCGCATCCAGGACAGTCAAGATAAGATTGTCGAGGCCCCAGCCGCGTCATAGGGTCCCGGAAATCCTCGTGCTATCGATGTGCAGGGTCCTGAACCCCTCGCTGGAGCCTCGACGCGAAAAGTCGCTATAAAAACGCGTCTAGCGCCCGAAATACCACCGGGATTCGAGTTACGTAAGGCCTATAACAATATCCAGGTAAATTCAAGTTGTTGAGAGTCGCCAGAGAGCGCAGGACTGAGGACAAAGGGACGCGTTGGTGTAAGTGTCTGGAGCATCGGACTCGATGTGGTTCGAGTTCAAGTGCTGCCGATCACTTTGGGTGATCTGATCTATCTGGACACCTTCCAAGTAGACATTTCCCTGTCAATTCCGAGAGGCTACGTTGTCTAGAACGTTGGCACAAGTCGGCTCTCCCGCTGTACGTGCGGAGAGAGTATCCCGTGTTCAACACGGAATATTCATCTTGGCGATACCACGGACATCATCCTCAGGGTTCATACCACGGATCCTGCGTGTTTCTGGGCTCCCCTGGCTGGAACTTGTCGAGAAGTTCACATTTGAGGTTTCAGCGAAATCCAGTTCGCCGTTAACGTGAACATGTGGTGTAACGGTTAGTCTCCCAATTTCTCCGACTTGGGGCCTTCACCACGTTTTAGTACAATGTTGTAGGGTACACTTGGTCGCATTTTGTGCACCTAGCGCAGCTTTCACGATGTGATACGTTTTTGTACTACGGTCAAAGTAACACTTTTGCAGAGGTCGAGAAGTCATTTCACAGGTTTCGCAACAAGAGAAGTATAAACAGGTCGATTTCATTGACGGCGTATTGTACGACAAGAGCACTACTACGGCACAAATTCTACGAGAGATTTCGCAAGAAAGAACGGCGGCTACACTCCGTCGCGATCCAAGTACCCCACCTTGTCTCCAAAACTTCAAATACGGCTCCCTTACACGGGCGTGGCGAAAGCGAGGTCTCCATCAAAACGAGCTGCGAAGAATTTAGCGACATGAAATGATCGAAACGAAACGGAAGTACGAACCTGATGGGTTCCAAATTGAACACGTTCGATCCTTAGCGCCGTTCTTGTCGAGGTACACAGCGCCGGCGTCCAACGTAGTGGCGGTAGTCGTGCCCGAGCATGAAGTTCTCCATGAAGCCACGTGTCCGTCCGGTCGTTCGATTCCCTGTTCAAGTGTACATGTGGCGTAATCTGGTGATTGGCCTCCCGGAATTAGTCTGCCCGCAACGAACGGCGGCCGAGCGATTAGAATGGTAATACGGACGCCGGAGAATCGAACTATACGCCAGGGTGAGCTCCGGGAAAATGATAGAACGAAAAGACCCGCAAACCTTGAGACTTGGGGCATGCTCAATCCTGAGAAGCGTGCGCGTCGATGAAGGAGATATAGTACTTGACGTCGGCGTCGTCTATCTCGCAGTCATCCAAGCCTATGGCGTCCGGGTTGTCGAGTAAACCCAAGTGTGGCGCTATCATATCAGAGAAGTCGTAGAGATTGCAGCAGGGAGAAGCTCGCATCGAGAGCGCAACGGCGGCAGCGCCGCTGCTCCCTGCTGCCATATATCCTACTCCACATACAAACGCCGTTAGTTCAGAAAGCGAAATAACGTACCCCAAACGAGTTCGCCGCCGTCATGTCCAAATTGGTCGTGAAGACCGAAACGCAGCAGATTCAGATCGGGTCAGTGCAACGTTCACCCGAAATGAGTCGAAGTCCGCTCTAGCGGTGGAGGGTTCCTCTTTGATTTCTGGCGTGGCGGTCAATCCAATTCAACGAACTCGGTGACGGCGAGTCTGGCGCCTGCGTCCATTATCAATCGCAATGAAATAAGGTATTAACGGTGGTACGTACCCCATTTCAGCATGAAAACGCGGAAAAGCTAACCGAAAACTGTCAAATGTCGCTTCAAAGATCAACGTCAAAATCACACCTTTTCCCAGAACCAAAAGCCTGCCCGGCGAGGGCAACATCGCTGTTAGAGTCGCGATGATCCGTTCCCGCTATCCATACGTATTGTCAACCAGACATAAATTGTTGAACCGCCTGACGAGGCGGTGAAGCCGTCGAGTTCTCCGAATCGTTGTTCCTTGGAGATATTAGCGGAAGATGATGCCAAGAAGAAGGTCAACGCACCAACTATTAGGCCAACGTGACGGTCTATCTTGTTACAGTAGAAAAGATTGGCTACGCCAGGGATTGAACCTAGACCCCTGCCATTCATGTGTTGGATTCACACTCCAACAGTCCCCCTGAAGCCAACAACCATGGTTAACTTCAGAGCCCAGTAATCAGCAATAGCCAATCTTGCCACCTTCGCAGAAGAGTCATCCAGTCTCATAATCTGTTACAGTAGAAAAGATTGGCTACGCCAGGGATTGAACCTAGACCCCTGCCATTCATGTGTTGGATTCACACTCCAACATATCTAATTAAAATCGCGTCAGAAATGGAAGTTGCGTTGATGAAAAATGTTCACCTTTTGGTACTTAACCCGTTCGGCGAGGCCATTCAACACCCCCGTACTGGGGAGATCGTGTATTTAGGCGACGAGTTCGGCAAAGAACGAGTGAGGAGGAGGTCGTCTGCCGTCTTGGGGTGCCAGCGAGGTCGATTCTGTGCCGTGAGATGTATTAGTTCAAATTTCACGATCAGCGGAGGAGCTCACCAGATGAAATTTAGAGATTGGGGGGTTCTAGGCTAAAGACGTTAGAAATTTATTCCCTTCATGCAGACAAACCCTCACCTTTTTGCACGTCCAACTCCACGCAGCGAAGTCCATAATCCTTTCGCGTCGGCTCTCCAAAACCTGTCAAATTCGTCCAGATGCGTAGCAGCAGGTATGAGACGGAGTGTCGTTGATCCAGAAATTTGAGTCCAAGCTGGTGATCATGGTTCATGATCAACCCTGCTCGTCCGCTTTTGGATGAATCGCGATCGACGTCCTCCGTTCTCGCCATCATGTCGCTAGTAGCTACTACCTCCTCGTCTAATCTTTGAGCCCTGACCTGGCCCTCAAGACTTTGTAAATTCAATTTCTTCTTCCGTTGATGGCGATGCTCCACGTTGTACCTGCGTGTAGACGATTCTGGTCCTGTAACTGAGTCGCGCTGAATCCCAGGAGGAAATAGAGCACGTACCTCCAACGGCTGTCAATATCTCCACCTCCCCGAAATCTGACCTCGGATCTGGATGAATTGAGCTTCTGTACCTTCTGTGTCCTGAGTCATTTTTCGGAACAACCGCGTTGAACTAGAAGACGTACTTTGTACCTGAGCTGTCCTGGCTGCCTTTCCAAAATCAAGACCCGGATCTAGACGAACTGTCCGCTGGAATCCTGATGTTGTGGTGGTGGTTCCGGTGCTTCGCGCCAGCTGCACGAACCGACTCGACGTTGTAGGTGTGCCGCACTACGCAGACAAGCTTGAACGTCTGTGGAAAGCTCGGTGTCGCGATGTAAAGCAAGGATGAGCACTTGCCTGCTACTCGTCATTGCCTGAATGTCTCCTCGAGTCGAATTTCCGCTTCCCGAATTCTAAGCCCGGATCTGGAGGAATTGAAGGGCTCTGGAGAACAACGCTTTGCTGGGACCGAAGATTTATCTTGTGAACGGCGGTAAGCTCACGGCAAAACTTACCTGTTTTTCTCTGATGCATCTGTAGCTCGGGGCATACTTGGTGGAGGACATGAGGGGTGCGTGGAGACGATGTACACAGTGGGAGCAGGAGCAAGGCGACGTAGTCAGGACGCAGTACCTTCCCTCCTACACGACTGGGCGTATGAAGTGTGCCCATACCGAATGTGGGGCGCGTTTCTCGGGCGGAGGAACTGTATCGTCACCTCGTGGCTGAGACTGGGCGCGTATGAGATCGATTTTGGGATGGGCGGCGCAAGGGTGGTGGAGGCGGTGATGCCGAGTATGGATGGGTGTATACAGGTTATGGATGCTGCTTCAGGAGGAGAAGGGGGAGGGGGAAGGTGGCATGAGAATGGGATTGTGGCTTCGTTGCACCTTAGAGTGCGCACGTCCTTTCCTCTGAACTCATATCAACATTAACGAGGAAACTGCTCTGCAGAAATCAAGGCCATAGAGACGGGAATGCTTGAAGAACGCTACTCGCTGGCCGTGTAAAGGATATCCGAATTGTACACACGTCTTTAGATAGAAGGGTCTATCACACAAATATTCATGTAGCGATAAACTCACGGACTTCATTTCCTTCAACTTCAAATCTTGACAGTCAATCAAGTATAAATATCAAAGCCGTACTCGTACACCCTCTGACCAACTGCCTTCCTGTTTGTATATCATCACGACCATGAACACACACGCTATCCTATCACCCTCCTACGTTCCTCAAAATCAACGGTCTCATCACCTTTGCCCAGTTTTCATCCCACGACTTCGCATGACATATCCCCATGCTCATGTGGCTGATGCAAGTGCGATCCCGAGGGTGGCTGGTTAGCCAGATTCTGGCGTAATAAACTAAGTCGTCATTCAAAGTCGTAGAAGTCTACTCACCGCAAAGTAAAATATCAGAGTCACAGTGCGGTTATTCTATATGTTGGCTCGCAATTGTTTGCCTTTGCTTTTGAATGGAGCCGGGATTGAAAGGCTTCAACGGAGTCTGTCAGCCTCTTGGAAGACTTCCTCGGTCTGCGTTTGCCGCCACATCCCATAGCTAGCTACATTCGTCGTTCCAGAAGATTCGAGTAAGCCCATACCGGCGTGTTTGAATGATATGTGAGCGTGAGGAGTCTGCGGACGAGGAGTGCTTGCAAGTCAAGAGCAAGATGAGATCAACATAAACAAGACGAACCTCGCATGTTTGGGTCTTGTTTGCGGCTCACGTGGTCCGCAACACCCCATTGTTCGTCGGGGTGTGGACGCTATGGGTGGTGGATCTTTGATACTGTCAGCACTTGGATCTGGAAATCACAGAAACTTAGAAACAGACGTACTGTTGGATGCTTGAGACTTTGCCCGTGCCTTAGGAGCGACCAGCGAGAAGTACTACTAAAAAAGACCCCAAATATATCTGCGCCACAGATCCCAAAATACATCAAAAGTAAATGCGTCTCCACCCAATCCTACAAATGATCCCATAACTAAGAAGATTTAGCAAAAGAATACCTCGAGAAATAGAAAAACGAACCTTGCAGTAACGGTTGCGAACGAAGAAGTGCTTCGCCTCCCGCAGATCTTCATTCACCCCAAAGCACGTCCACATGTAAACAGCGACTGTGTCCTCATCGTACACCCATCGCTTCGATTTCCCTCTCCGCGGCCCAGCCCACTCCACGCAGCCAATAGCATAACCGTCTTCGCCATAAACACGAATCGTCAAATGGGGGAAGCGCAAAGACTCTGACGAGTCGGCGGGCGAGCAATGAAAATAGGACGGCCTGAGGCGCTATAACGAAAACCGGCGCTGAACACAACGAAAATAACGCACATCAGAGCGAAGATGCGGGCCCGTCCATTGAAATCTTCCCCGTACTGTGCCGCCGCGTCTCGCAGCGCTACGCCGCCTTTGGTGGTGTTAGGATTGCCGTTCCAAGGCCCCCAGACCTTGATGGGAACAGCGAGGTCGTAGTAGAGGACGATGGTGGAGTCGTTGTCGTTGGTGGACATGTTGTCGGCGCGTAGCTGTTGTCGGGGAGGAGCGAGTCGCGTTAAGCGCCTCCTGATCGGTATCAGTACAGACGGCATTTCCCGCGATCGGAGATATCCGAAGAACGTGGAGATATCGGAGATATCCGAACCACACAAGTAAGAAACCAACCACGTGGACGACGCGATCGGGTCGTGGCGCGTCGCCAGGATTGCCGACCACCACGCGACTGTTGGGTTGCTCAGGAAGTCAACCCGAGTACTTCCTCGAGTCACGTTGAGGTTAAGCCCACACACCACGCATCTGTTGGCTTCCTCAGGAGGTAAACCCGAGTACTAGTCCTTGGGCCGCGTAGAGGCCAGACGCCGGACTTGCTTGAGCCCAGAGGGCAGTCCTATTCCAAGGGATATTTCCTGGGCGAAATCATCAGCATATTGATACCCAGTTAGACCACGTACATGTTGCCCGGCCGTGAAATGCTCAAATTCAAGGCGGGTTAACAGAAAACAGCGGATAAAATTACACGATAATATACACGTCCGTTATAAACGTCGACTATCTCCAAACCAGCCTCGACCACCATCACGAGATCCCTCCTTCCTCATAGAATATTCAGCATTTGCCGCGAGTGTCGCCTCATTGTCAGCCATAACAACCATGTCCTCATCATGAAGCGACAGTTGATTTGATAAATCAACGTCTTTTTCCCCTCGACGTGGTGTGACAGTGAAAGTGTGCCAGTTGAAGACATCCGTTGGAGAGCTATGAAACGCTGTTTCTCCCAGATGTTCCACGCGGATGCCACGGACGAAGGTACCCTCGTGTGGACCACGAAAGCACACCCAACGACACTTCATATTCGGAAACTTGCCAGGGTGAAGAGGTAGGTACTCCTCGCCTTTCAGGGGCTTGCCTTGAACACCACGTGCTGTCGTTCTAAATAGTTCAATTTCACCAGAAGGAGATCGTTGAACTCGAACGGAAATGGCCTCTGGACGTTTGGCTTTCGATTTTGAATGGAAGACGCGCAAGTCCCAACCCACCAAGAAGTCTTTCGCATACCAAGGTCCTTCAGGGGGCTGTGGCGTCGAGTCAGGAGATGGCGCTGGCGTTGTTTCGCGAAGAGAGGAAGTAGACAATGTAGACGCCGTCGGTTGAGTTCGAAACCGTTGATACGTCGTTGCCTGGCCAGTCTGTTTCACCCTGAATGCTTTTCCGCGCATAATGACTGTCTTAGAGGCCTCTTCGATGTAGAATGCCCGGTTTCCAATATATCCGGCTTTCACGTGAAGAGCGGTAAGGGGTCGTACTACGCGTAGCGGGGCCAAAGTTCTAGAGCACCTATTAGCAAAGACACATCAAATCAAGAAGAGACCACACTTCTCGTCCGCGACATGCTCGTACTTGACAATAACGACATGTTTGTTGAGTTGGCCACCCGTATCCAGAGTGACGTGCACCCAAAGCCAACTGCCGTTCCTCTTCATGGATTTCTGGTCTGCCCGAATAAGACTGTCATTGTTCGCATTTAACGCCGATGCCGTGTCCGAACGCCAATTATGAATGGTGACAGCGGAAACATTCCCTTTTCGCCCTTTGAAATCCCCGCCTTGGATAATTACTGAACGGTTGAGCCAAGGTTCGCGGCCGGTGTAGTATTGCGGGTGAAGGACGAACTTGGGGACACATTTGACAATGCTGGGATGGACGCCGAGTTTGTCCACATGGGGGTCCTTAAGATCAGAGCTAGCGTCCTCGGCCTGTGCTTCGAGATAACGCATTTGGAGGCGTGTTCCCAAACATGTCAGCGGCGGGTCCATAGGCCTGAGCAGTGAGTCTGCGATGCCGTGTGACGCAAAACTGGACGATGGCTTGAAGATGTCAGGTTGGACTTTGGTGCATGAGTTTTTGTGAACGCAGAAGAACTAGTACTTCGGGATGAGACTTTGACCATCTACGGAAGTTTCGACAACTTACCTCGGTAGAAGTTTCACCACTGAAAAGTTTGTGATGACATAAAACATGTAGAGACTTGAGGCGAAGCCTGATGACCCGCTGCTGCTGCTGTTCAGTCCAGATATAACTCGGCCTGAACTCTTGCGGCCTTTGAGCAACCAGAGCCTTTTGGCGTGAAACCGCGGCAGCAACATCCTCTTTGACCTCTTCCTCTGTGCCAGCCGAAATCACCCACCCCGTCTTCAAGTCCTCCATCGCTGATGATATGGATACAAAGTCACCGACGTCGAAAACTTTGTAGACTTGTTGCCAGCGAACTTCGTGGAGGTGTTCCTGCCCGTCGGACGCTATAACTTTAATGGCGATTTTGCCCATCGGCAGGACTTGCACGACTCGTCCTTGAAGCCCTGTAGCCCTGTCTCGAACTAATTCTGAGGCCTCCAGAGACCAGTGAGCAACGGGGGGTAGAATGGGATGATCGGGATCCATGGCCGAGGGTTTGCCAATACAATATATTGCTATAGGATGGTTTGCTGAGAGGAAGAGTTGGCGGATATCTGCGCGAATAGTTGCTGCTTTGGTGAGCTTGTCACGTCTGCAGGCTAGTAGAAGGAATGGACCAGCGAAGCGGATATTACCGAACTCGCGAAAGTACTGAGCTTGAAGCTTGGCGAAGTTGCGGGACGGCTTGCAGTGAGAAAGCGTGAATTCCTGAGTAGGGAAAAGGTGTAGAGGAGGTCGGCGGTTGGATGGGAAGCGGGGGAGTGTACGGGGCAGGACACGCTTGCCGTTCTTGTTGAGGTCTGATGTGGAGTTGAGAAGTGCCCAATCGACATTCAACCGGGGAATGACAATCACATCGACCCAAAGCCCGCGCCCGAGCATCAGGCCTGCATCTCCGTTATATCGTCCACCTTTGATGGAAACCCAGCCCGTAAAGCGTTGACGCAGATCAGAACCATACAAGTTGGAGAGAAGGGCTCTCTTCTCAGGAACATCTTCTACGAATTGAGGGTTCTCGGTGTGAAGTAAGCGGGATAAGTGCTGGTTGATCCAACGTAGAACAACAGCGACCTGGGGAGCGGTGGTGAAAACGTAAAGACTGTGAAATTTGGTTGTATCTTTGTTGATCCACACAGCGTCGATATAATGCTGAGGACGGCAGAGCTCCATCACTGTGTCACGAGCAGCCTCAAGAGTGTCTTTGACGTCACCGTCGTCAGCGGAGAGAGAATGGTAAATGGTCATGTCCGCAAGTTTGTTCTTGGCGAGGTTGGTCATTCCATACTGCAAAGACTTGTCAGCGAAAGGATTGTGAAATAGCGGTGATAACATACTCGAGCGTGAAATCGAACGATGTGGCATGCAGGATTCATCGCCATACCGGCAATCTCGTCTGCATTGGGAATGGCTGAGAGTAAGGAAAAGCCCTCCACCGAATCTGGCTGGGGTGCGTCGCAAGAAGTTCGCATCTGTGAATGGCGTTGAGGAGACGCATGTCGGGGCGAGGTAACGGGGGAGGGTGAAGGAGAGCATTCCTTGTCATCTCTGGCTGTCCGCTCCAGGATACGCGCCTCTATGAGATCAAAGTCGTCGAGCAACCTTGGTCGTTTTTGGGCACGACCGCCTTCAACTCCGATGGCACCGCGATTCTCGTCCTCGTCGTCAACTTCGTCGTCGTCGAAAAAATCTTAAAATAGTGGTAAGTACAGGAACTGGATGGCCATAACGACACCTACTCTCCAGCACGTCGCCGGTGCCTTCCAGCTCAGCTGCCTCGTAATCGTCCGTATCGTCATCGTCTTCAGCCTCCAAATCGAGGAATCGAGACGCTCCCGCTGGTGCGACCGACATGGCGGGTCCCTACAATTTCGTGATAAGCGCCTGTTGATTTCAATGGCACGAGTTTTCGTGCACGCGCAAATAAATTCACTCAAAGATACGATTATTCTAGTCTATCTACACTACAATATACGGGGAGGCGGAACTTACCCAACCAGCGGGGGACGCAACCAGTTTTGTGGTGGTGGTGACTGCAAAGATGGCAGAGTTGCTCTGGCACTCGGGCCCGCCGAATGAGGGAGTCCGGACCGTGTCCCGCTGTCGACTTGATGGCGCGGAATTGCCCGCTGCCGATTTCGGCGGTGCGTAACTGCTACAGCCAAACAGTGTCACAATTTTTTTCACCTTCGTCCTGACCACCACAGCGAAGGTCGGTCGTACATACTAGTGCCCGTAGGATAGATATAATGATAGGTCGTCAATTCTTTAGATGCTAATTGTGAGATGTCAGGTGGGGATAAAAGGAGAGTCCAGGCAGACTGGATTGACGTTCTGGTGGGCGGTGTGGTCCAAAGAATAACTATTGGGTTGCCCTGGAAGGGGCGCTCTCCGCGCGTATGTAGCGTTCTATTTACGTGTGCTGACAGTAGCCACTTTCAGATGCGTGGCGCAGTTTTATTTTGAATCTCGATCTCCTTGGGTCCGGTCTTGAAGGTATTTACACATTGTGTCTTGTTCATACTATTTGGTTTATTTGTAGGTGCTATCTCAATCCACAACCATTGTTCGTCAAGATCTATTTGCCAGACAAGCCCGACTCGATCAAAACAAGACTGGGACCCTCTATATGTCGGTGTTGTGCCGGCTCACTTATCCGGTCGATGATACAGGCAGTTCAGTGTCCTCGGAATCTGACGTCGCCACTGAAGGCAACTATTCTTCCATCTCATCAGACTCTAATGAGGATGGCGGAGCTCAGTGTGATGAGTCGCATCTTCCCATAATGAAGATTTCTGGCCGTGGATCTTCAATACTTGGTTGGCACAATCACTGATTATCAACCAGGAGGCATATTTGGATATTCTTTCAGCATTTCCGCGCTCTGTATTCTCTGAACCGGAGTTAAATGTAACACGATGGTTTGCTGAGAAATGTGGTGTGACCGATCTTCCAACTGTACGCCAGGTCAAGCTGCATCGTTCTGAGATTCTTGAGCTTGCTGGAGGCAATCCGACATCATTCCATGGTAAGCTTGGAAACGAGTGTACCATGCTTGACTTTGGTACTCTGTTAAGGGTACGCGATTTCTCCATTCCCGAGACCAAGAGTTACATTGACACACATGATAGGAATGGGCGAATCCTCTCGTTCGTCCGCATGTGACAACGTACCCAGAAGAGAGCGGATCGTTTTTGGCCGAGCCTTGCCAGGCAGAGAAGTGGAAAACCCAGGTTAACAGCAGTTTTGCGGCGCCTATGGTTCGCGAGAACGGCGAAGATTATTATGTCAACGAACCCGTTCTTGTCAGACTGGAGGGTGGTGATCATACTACAGGCCCGCATTATCAAGAATCATTACCAGTTTGAGCTCCCAGAGGATACACAGCAGAATTCCGTCATCAAAGCCGCTATTTCATAGCTCATCAAACCCAAACTGAGCGACGTCAAGGATAATTTCAAGAAAAAGGTATGTGTATTTCTACATCCTCTCTGCGACCTCTGGTTCATTGTATCTTGCAGTTGTTTCGACTGGCAAAGATGGATGATCCGCCGCTGTCACTGAACGAATTCGCGGCGCGCCTTGTTACGGACTATCACAAGCTGCCATCAAGGACTCAATGTTGGATTGCACTATCGCGAGACGTCGCGATGCCACTAGCCCGGAACGGCGGAGACTTCTGGAAATCTATAGAAAGGAAGCTAGCTCAGCTTGCTGAGACACTCGGGCCAAAGATGGAGGGTGATAAGTGGGAAAGGTATGTTTAAAATCTCATGTATGTCACCAAATCGAAGGGTCGTCGTTGCTGGTGCAAGGTCATCATTGCGAGTGCCAGCAAGAATGACAGTACGGAAGAAGGTGACCTGTATCGGATGGTAATTGCAAGCCGCAGAGCAGTGAAACTACCCGAGTCAGCGGCGGAAATGGGCTGGTGCCTCCTGGGGGCCGACGAGTGGCGAAAGCGATGCCGCACCTGTCACTGGCAATGACCCACACACGAATACCGGAAACGAACCTGGACCTGTCAATGATCACGAACACTGGGAACGAGTCGACTGCTGTTCGCAGTTGCATGAGGCTGACACAGTACTCCAGGGAAATTTTACTGTCATTACCATTTCTGTAGTAATTTACAAGCTTTCTAATGATACCTTACATCTATTTGACGTACTACTCGTGTATGATATGCTCCCATGGCTCAATTCCAGTGATGCAAATTATTTTGCATGCGCTGACTCCGTATCATGCCACTGTCCTCCGCACCGGAGGCCCAAACAGCTCCATCGGAATACACGACCAGGTCCCGAAGAATATTCCCAGAATATGCCGCGTGGTTCTGCGGCGGATTCCCCGTAAACCACGCGCTGGATTTCCCTGTCCGCCGCCGCAGCAGATTACTTTTCGATGCTTGGGGGTGTAGCAAGAACATCAACTTGGGAGCTATATCCGCTGGAGCAAATATGTTGAAGTCATACTGCTTCCTCTCAAGCGGCTGCTTGAGCGATGATGAAAACCCGGTCAAACTATCCCATCATTGAGGAGACCCTTTGGAAACAATACTGGTACAGTGCATGTAAGGCGGCACGTAAATATTCACGTAGCCTTACCTGGGAAGTCGAGTGCTTCGGTGTCTAACGGACGCGCGAGAGTTCCGTACGGTGTAACTGTGGTGTAGATATTCGAATGAGATCTTGTTACCGTCGAGTGCCTTGACGGTGAGTGACCGAATGAAGTTATGAATGAGGTTAGGAAGAGGAGAGGTGCTCAAGTCGATCACGAGATCAGTCAACGCGGTTCGCGGACCCGACGCGGGCCTTAACGCGAGGTGCGACGAGAGAGTTTGGTGAAAGAAAGAGTGTATTCTAGTTTATCTACGACGAGCTTTATAGGTGATTGAGAGCACTAATCATATCTAGTCATACCGCAAGTAATGAGTCAGTTACCGCTGCTTTAAACCCAAGGGGAAAAGTACTGACTCGATCCCGACATGTTACAGTGGACGGCACAACGATAAAAATTCTACAATATCCCTTCAGGGCGAAGTTCCTGAATTCTCGTCCCGTATACTATCTGTACGTGCGGCCGCATCGAAATAAACAACAGTAGGTTTCAGAAATACAACACCGCTGGCAGCGTCTCGCAAACCTACTTCATATGTACTGATGATCCCGCTTTCCAGGCGCGTACGGTGGGAGATCTGATTATCTAGTTGGTCCAGAATGAAGGAGGACAAATGTTGGTCGAGGTCCACCATGGAGGAGGCTTCAAATCCCTGGCTTGGCTCTACGACCATCAGCTCGAGTGGAGATTCCACGTAGTCTTCATACATAGCCCTATCAAGCTTGATTGCCGCGCGCGCAAGCTGTTGGATGCGGTTGGAAAAAGTATTGGTCAACGTGAGACCAATGCCCTCGTGTTCACCGACTGCACCCAGGACAGAAAGGATGGCCGCTGTGTCTTGAATGACAGCAAGGACGGCGAAGGATTCGACGGCTTTTGAATCATTGTGTTTTGATTGAGCGCGTGTCAGAGCACGCCAGCGAGCGGCCACAGGTAGAGCATCTAGTAGTATAAGCCATAAAGAACTGAGCAGCTAATGAAACTTACTAGCCGCGTACATATCCCGGTCAAGCTTGGCCAACGCTGCGCTCAACTTTGGACGCAGACTCCATGCCGTGATGAGCTTGACGCAGCTCCGAATCAAGCTTTCCTGAAGGGCAAAGCCTCGAAGTGCGACAAGTGGGTCATCTTTCACAACTTGAAGAAGGGCAGCAAGTCGCCGACCGAGTACGGCAGAATTCAAACCATCATCAATGTTGCTCGACAAGGGGAGAAACGTGAAGCCATCCAGAATGGAAGAAGAGAGTTGATAGACGAGCTCATTCAACTTAGCGGCCATGTCTTTGATGTCCGCGATCGAAATAGATGAGCCCAAAGTCAGAAACGTTCTCGCTTCCTCCAATTCAGAAATGCGGCTTTTGAGGAGTTGCTCAAGCTGTAAGCGTGTGGCGCATTCTAATCATAGTCATCAAATGTAATCAGCTTTGAACAGGCGTCTTCTCTTACCTGCTTGCAAGCCATTGACAGCATGTCGCAGATCTAGAAGACCTGGAAGATTGGAGCTCTGAAACTTCTTGTATTAAGTAACTAGGCCAATTCTGCTTAGCGCGTGCCTGGTACTTGCCTGGTTCATGGGCATGACGGGGTTTCTGAAGAAGCCCCGGAAATCCGGTTTCACGCCGAGTCTCGGATGTCCGGATCGACTGTCCACTCGTGCACGTGCGACGCGACTTGAACTTTGTTTACGGCGGGAGGGAGCTCGGCGTCGAATATAAAAGGTGCGCTGAGCGCCTGTTGACTGACGGCTTGGCTTCCTTACCTGCCGCTCCTCCGCCCCGCCATAGAGCTGGCGGGAAGTCCAAGGTTCAACTTTTCATTTGATCTCGGTTTTCTCGACCTCGATCGGGTGGTCACCGGTTCGAATCCGCAATATGTCATATTTAAATAGATATTTCTGGGTGATTTAGAAGTTACTGAGAGTCTCGGGGGAACAAAAGACATAGAATATAGCAGTAAATACCTTTATTCTGAGTCTGAGAGCCATTAGGGGGGCCACAATGTGTCTGTTTTCTGCGTGGCGCAATTATCGACGGTCACGTGACCGCGGAACTCGTGTCAGTGCTCAAGTCCGGCTTTTGGCAACTCATTATGTTGGGCAAGAGCTGATGATTGTACTAAGGATTTTAAAGCTCCCAAGGTCACTGCACTTTGCCAGGCAGAGGTCAGGTGGAAGATTAGCTTACCCTACAGTAAGTACTTACAGTAGTAAGTATGTCTATCCCTTCTGACTTAAAAGGGATACCTGGTATGTGGCCCATCATTGAAACAGGCTTGTATCCCCGGAGGTGAGACCACAAAACAAGTTGCTGGAGTGGCCAGACTTGTCAACACGAGTTCCGAGGTCACGTGACCGACAATAATTGCGCCACGCAGAAAACAGACACATTATGGCCCCCCTAATGGCTCTCAGACTCAGAATAAAGGTATTTACTGCTATATTCTATGTCTTTTGTTCCCCCGAGACTCTCAGTAACTTCTAAATCACCCAGAAATATCTATTTAAATATGACATATTGCGGATTCGAACCGGTGACCACCCGATCGAGGTCGAGAAAACCGAGATCAAATGAAAAGTTGAACCTTGGACTTCCTGCCAACGGTACCCGCCACGACCCACTCCCCGTCTTCAGTGAGCTGAACGTGCTCCCCGCCCGCCGCCTGCCCCGACTCGGACGCCACGGCCACGCAACGAGCAATTGAACGCGTGACCCTCTTCTTGTTGACGTTCTAACGGCGCTTAGGGCGTGGCCCTCTCCCGGCTCTCATGAGGAGTTGCTCCGGTCCCGCGTCTCCCTGTACGACCTCGTGCTTACTCGCGCTCAAGATAACATCAAAGAGGCTCAAAATCGCGACCCTGCCGTTCAGGCTCCGCTGAATATGGCAGGGTCCCCGGTTGATCACGCTTCTGCCTTCAAAGCTTCAGACTCCAGCAGCTCGCTCCTCCGGTGCATGCGCCTCAAATCCTCACAGACGCGTCCGCCGTCGACCCTCGTACGCCGCTCCTCGTCGCAAAGTCTCGCAAGCAGAAGCACGGAGCCGTGGACGACGGTTCGACCCAAGCTCGTTCCCTACCAAAAAACGCGTCGCTGGCTGCCCAAGACCAGAAGAAAAAAGGCGTCGCTCCGTCCGTCCCCCCTCCTCCCCCCGCTTCGTCAAGAAGCAAAAACGGGTCGACGATCCGACAGCATCACGTAGAGCCAGTCGCCCTTCACTCCGCCCTTTTTTCCTTCGACTCATTTTTCACAGCCACGTAGGCGACCCCGCTAGAGCCGTTGACGAGGTATCTTTCAAGTACCTCGGAGAGTGTCGAGGGCAGCGTCGAAAAGCCCTTTACAAGGACGGCAAGAATTCTTCTCAACTCACGTTGTGTGTGTTTACATCAAGAAAAGCATGGCTCGTTGTCTGGAGAGCAAACATCGGTTTGGAACTGCCACCCGTAGTTTTCTTGTTGTACTCCTCGCGGCTTGATCCTCGAATCCGAACATGCTGCGGCCAACTAATATTACTGGAAAAACGGCAACGGGAAAGGTTCTGCATGTTTCAGACCTCAGAGACTGGACGTGATGCCTGAAGCAGACTTTGATGCAATGACCATAGACACCCAGGAGCTAGAACAGCCTTGACAAGGAATGTGAGCTAGCGTGAGCTTCAGACTTTGAAAGGGTCAACACAAGGTCTCAGAATTGGTCAACCAACGTAGATGAGCAGCCTCGGGCAAAGCCTACTTATTAGTGTCTCTCTTGATTCCGCGGCAAACGCCTTAACTTCGGATCTCAATTACATAGATGGGTCTCGCCTGAATTATCGTGTATGTTCATTGTTTTCCCTTACCACATCCTGACCCTTCGTTCTGTTCTTGCCGCCATGAATTCTATGCCACACGCCGGCATACATGGCGGACGTTGGAAGTTTCCATCTATCAGAAGATCCGGGCTTCAAGGTTCAAGGTTCAACGTTTGGACACAACCATGACACAGCGCTCAAACATCATCATTGGTTCAGTAGTACTGTCCATGTTCATCAGTGTATTACTCCACACGCCTTCTATCAATCACGTCCTTCATTCTCTGCCGGATGTCACTATTGCCCCAATCCATCAGTTCCCCCTCCTCTGCCCCCATTGTGTTCAGCGCCTCCTGCAAGGCACAACTCAGTGCCTCCACTTTCTCGTTCTGGTACTTCCCCGACTTCCCTTTCCTCAGATCATTCTTTGCCATGACTTCTATCTCCACCTCGAAACCCAACATTTCACACAGTATACAGGCAAGCTCCACACCAACTTGCCTAGCCGGCAGAGCCTGTATGGCCTTCATCACTCGACGCAATCCATTCCCGTGCATGTTATCATGACGGCTATGCTGTATAAAAAACTGATCTGGAAACAAGACCATCGAACACAATGCAATTAGAGCATGCTTTGGCAGTTCTACTTGCACACGTCATCTCAGTGAACAATGCGACAATAGTCAGCACTCACCTCGGTCGTCTACAATTGCTACGTGGTAGATCATCCGCAGAAATGACTCGTAGGTTTCAACATCGTCATGATCAACATTTGTCAGCACGTCTCCCAATGTCGCGTCTACTGCTCGAAAAATGCGGGTTAAATGTAAGGTATCCAGTGACCAGAAAGAGCAGCCATTGACATAAGCAGGGACCGGTGTATACACCGCATGAAGTAAACCTGGTGGTTGCATTCTCCAGCAACATGTTAGCACCATTGAACACTCACTATAACTCGGTTACTCACAAAGTCGCACCTGGAGCTACAAGAAAAGCATAGACTATTATATTGTCCAGGTATCGTCCTTGGTCTTCCTCCTCGCGTAAAGACTCCTGGAAGCGGCCAATAGCCTTTGGTGTTTTTCCAACTTGTTCCTTTGGATACACCACAAACCAGATTTTATATCCGGCCTGACCCAAAATAATCGTAACTTTGCCATCGGCATCGTGATGGAGTGTCGTGTTCGTCATGCCCTGGTGAAGCAATCCCCAAAACCTATCTGTAAACTGCTGTAGGTCCACTTTGTTGGTGAAGAAGGCAGACAAAAACTTGGTTTCCTGCCAGGCCGCCAACACATCATCCAAAGCACTAAGCCATCTCAGTACGTTTTGCACACTGCACCGTATTCGACCACTCACAATAGGCCTTCGGGAAGTGACCGCACGAAAGCAGGAAACTCTAAACAGAACAATCGGTCGCTCTCTGCAGTCAATGGCTTTAGAAGATCTTCCAAAGAAACCTCTTCCGAATGATATTGGTTTAATCCCTCTGGTGCTCCTGGCTCGTACATTTTCGCCTTGCTTTTCATACCTACCCCTTTCATCAGCCTCCAATTCACCACCCATGTACACTGATCACTTACTATGCACTTGGCGAAAGCGGTCAGATGTATTGACGGCGAATGTTCGTTTAAGCCACTGAGCATCAAGACGGTGCGCTACTTGATTCGCACTCGGACGAACATATACTGCTTTACCTGATCCCAAAGCGCGACGCACTACGTCGTGACAATCCGCGTCGACAAGGTCTAATACCACTACGTGTTCGTTGCTCTCGTCGGTGAGGCCTCCTGCCTTCTCAGTGAGAGTCTTGACTAGCTTCGCTTCCTTTATTAACGTCCATGTTAGTCACTTTCTCTTAAGAACGTCAACACAAATACCCTGTGGAGGAGGTTCTTTCCATTTTCTCCGTCGATCCATGGTCCGTAGGCCAGCACACTTGTATGTTTCCCCTTCAATTCCAACACATCGAAGTCGCGCTCGAATGGTATGTTTCCACGAAGGTCTATAATCTCGGGTCCCCGGGGCATACTCCCATCATCAGACGCGTGCTCTGGGCCATCCATTTCTCCTGAGGACGATGGAAAATTGTCCGTCCTCTCAGTCGACTGTCCGCGTTTCCGCTTCTTTGCTCTATGTTGTCGCATGCGCACTCTTTGATCAATTAATAGTCTAGCCACCCATAGAACATTTCACGTACAACGACATGTCCTTGGAGCGTCTTTTTTCCTCCACCGACCTGGCATACCATTATCCTCAGAAGAAAAAAAAAGTTAGGCACATACATTTTTTGTCTGTGTCTGTGAGCCGACAACAATTGCAGCTGCCTTGTACGCCAGGCTACCAGGGTTTCTCCCAGCTTTAGTCCCCATGCCTGACGTTGGGCCGCATTCAGCCTATTTTGGGGGTCAATCCAATCCCAGTAGCCTGGATTGTTGTAGCCTTCCAGTAAAAACTCCGACTTGACTTTCAATTGAAGCAGCTTGCCCCTCAGGTCGAACGCGTCGATAGACTCTGGCACTAACGGCGGCTGCACCATCAGGAAGAAAGAAAGGTCGTTTACTCCGGTCCTCTTGCATCCTCACGCAACATGTCCGAATAAGGACATGTTGCGTGAGGATGCGAGAGGATACACGTGTTACAAAATCACAGCCACTGATGGTGCGTCAGTAGGATCACAACTAGTATTGGCTTCGCCTCGCTCCGCCAGAATTACCAGTGCAGGAGCACTGTTGATTTTAGATCAAATTTGGATTCAATATACATCTTGAGCTGATCTGCAATGTACGACTAGTAGTATAGTACAGTAGTAGTGTACCTCCTGAGTCCTCTCGAGTCTCGAGAACTGGACAGCTGAACACTGAAACATCATGAGCAATCTGGAAGATACTTGAGCCTAACAACGAGAGTTTATTGTTTCTTATGTAGCTACTTTGAGCCTGTTGACGTGACAATGAGCGCTCTGCTGGTCAGTGTGCGAGACGGATGTCATGCGGTGCCATAAAGAGCTAAGAATAACTGCGAGGGCGCGCCAATGTATGCTCATGGCCCTCTCAGCCGCTCTAACAGCAGGTGGCAACAGTCAACCCAAACAGTCTGCGACGTGGTTGAGCACGGCGGGTGCGTCTAAAACCCTCCCCGACATGACGTGCAAGACTGAACTTATAAGTGAGAGAGAGGTCTCAAATACGTCGCAGCGACGACAATGTAATATCAGTATTGGCAAGGACAAACATGTACAAGCAAATCAGTTACGCTATTTTCCCTCTTTCAATCCCGAGTCCGAAACAAGAACCCGGTCAGTGGCTTCCAAGTTGTCTCTATCCACTACAGATGTGCGCTAGGCTTTGGAGGCCGCCCAACTGTTGACACTCATGAGTGTACATTGGGACCACCGGTGGTCGTAAACGTAGACGCTAAACTCGCTCACGAGACCGACTATCATGTTTTACGAAGATTAGTTTTTAGGATGGCTTGAGCGGACGGACTTTCCCTACTGACTCATTGTATTATGTAACGGTTGGCCGCCCCGTCCTCGAGGGGACCCTGGGCGTAATACTACTACTACTACTACTACCGTAGCACCCAATTTGAACGGACACATGCCAACCCTAAACGGTAAAGACGCCGTCAGGTGATCTCTAGATGCGAGTTGACACAGGTCCGAAGCTTGAGAACATCATCCAAGACGTTCTGAAGTTCGACGGCGCTAGAAAGAAACTGTATCTGCACTGTCCTCTCCTCCACGTAGGCTTCGAGCTTGCAAACATTACCGCGGACTCCGACCTTCGCGGTGACCTCAGTGCGAGGAGCCGTTGGGAACATAACTAAAAACAATTAGACACTGATCATGAGACATATGATACATTACGCTTACCGTTCTTGTGAACATGAAGGAGGTTGGTGTGCTCACGAGTGTTCTCGATCAACTGTTGTCCAAACTCCTTCGCCAACCTGTAGTTCGCCGCACCCTTGGTAGGATCGTAGCGACTGATGTTGAACTGACTCAAGCAGGTCGGGTCGGCACGGTTGAGGAAGGCGATGCAACGAGTGGTAACCTCAGGACGTCGTAGTACATGAGTAGCAAATCCTAGTGGGCCCAATTAATCGAAGCGGCGTGTCTTGATGACGTTGAATGCAGGCTGGATACCATCGATGTACGTGTCTCCATGATCTTTGGCGACACTGTCCAATCGTGCTTGCAACACCAAATCGGCAGTCTCTACAGCACGAGAATCGCGTTTCAAGTAACGCATAGATAGCTCGTTCTGCTCAGCAGCGAATCCTTGTTGTTCGGCTTAGAGCTTCAAGAACGCTTCGCTGTTCACCACCGCTCCACAACCTCCACCGCCTGCAGCGCCTCCTCAAAGTCTCGTTCTTCAAAGTGGATTTGCCGCCAATGAGGCCCTTGGTCGACTTTGACAGAGGGATTTGAGAGACGACGATAACTTCACAGAAGGGTGTCGATTGAGGAGAGCGTCTTCAACAGAGACAACGGCAATGCTGGGAGCGGGAGCAGTGACAGGAGCGAGTTCAGCATCGGCAGTCTTCCGGGAAGGTCCAAATGAAATGCTCGAAGTTGAAGTCTTGGAAGAGACGGTCCTGAATCTCGATCCAACGCGCGGGAGACGCGAACTCGTAGGCGAGGAGCTTCGCACGCTGTTCCCCAGCCCCCCAATCTCCCTGGCCCATTCCTCCAGAACGTTGGCGAGACAGGCAAGGAGTCCCGTCGTAGATGATCTGGGCGTACACCTTGGTAAATTCGAAGAGTTTGGCAACGACGTTACGAATGTAACGTCCGACCAGAGCTTTATGTGCAGAGGGTTGATCTTGCAAGACAAGTCTGTTAAAAGAGTAAGATAGAATCTTCGTGGCATGCTCGGAAAGGCACCTGACCACAAGACACGAGCGGAAAGGTACATCAATGCCAGCTAAGCGAAACCGCGCTCGAGAACGATGTATCTTTGACCTTTTTGCTGTGCGTCGGCCTTCTGGTATGACGACTTGATATTTGGCCGAGCTCGCCTTGACTTATCCTCGGTGGATTTGGCGGGCAACTATACAACGCTTAAGGATATAGTGAATGAAAAGTTCTGTAAAACTAACCAGATCGATCTTCTTGACCTTGAGGTAGTTTAAGACGTTGGCCATTGTTTGCAGAGCATTGTTGGCCCTACGAGACGAGTTAGGTGATTCAGAGGAGAGAACATAATCATACCTCGACGTTGTAGTTGACGACTTGTAACAAGGCCGGGACGTTTAAAATGGCGTCGTTATGAAGGAGCGTCGTCTGGGAAACTCTTCGAGATACGGCTCGGATTCACGGCGCACATCGCCTGGTTTGAGCGGTTCTGGGCGTCACCCCGACCACATTTGCATAGTAAGACCACGATAGAAGACGACACCAACGAGGGAAGCGACCGGGAAGATATCTGCGCATACAGGCGAAGGGAATGATCAGTGAAGGAGGCTGTCTATCCTTTGCTGATCTGAGCGAAATGAGTAGCGGTTGCAGTCGAAAGGAGAACTGATCGTGTAAACACTTCCGTCCAACAAAATATAAACCTGCAAAATGAGCCCAATGAGGAAAGAAATCGATAAAGCGAGACAATTAGTGACAGTCCGTTTTGCCATCTCCGTCAGCACCAAGGGAAACGGTGCGACCTCGTACGGCAAGAGTCCGGCGTAGAAGGTTGGCCGCTCAGGCATTACGGCTAGCGCTCGTGGTGCGGGACAATGCCGCCTCCAAAACGACTTCACTCTTGTCTATCGCGTAGAACGTCGACATCGGCACCCGTGTTCTGGCGCCG
>QLPD01007885.1:0-31775 GCA_003314085.1 Hymenopellis raphanipes | reverse complement strand
CAGTCTCAGATACGTCGCGTGTAAGAGTAAGCTCCAAAGTTGTTGCAGATATCTTCTCGTCCTTACCATACATGTCGTCGAATAGTGGGATGTCAGAGACGGCTGGCGGGCTTGCATTCGGGACATCTGCTTGGAATATTTCAAGGGCGGCTTTAATTAGTTCGCGCATGGCATCATCACGGCCGATGAAGATGAGCGCGACGTTCGCTGCATGCAGCAAGTGAGCAACAGCCGCCGCTGAATTCCGTGGAGATATCATAAATGGGATACAGTCTGCCTGCATGAGCCCAAAGAACAATGTCAGAGAAGAAATCACGTCTGAAATGAATGAGCTGTATCTTTCTCTCGATGCAATTGGACAGTGTCACGTACCTGCCGAAGCAAGGATTGCGACAACTGGCGCAGGGACAGAGATAGCTGCTGGGAGGAAGTTTGAGGAGTGTACGAGTTTCTGGGCCAGTCTCTTCGTAACGGACGAGAACTCAGGCCAGAGTATAGAGCGAGTCGCGCCCTGGAACGGATACACAAAGAGGGGATGCGCTTCGTTATGTTGTCCGTTCCAAACAATGATTTCAGGCACTGAGAGGGATCCATCGAGTGGAGGATTCTTCCAAGTCTGGCTGGATTGCTGTGTCGCGAACGACGGTAGCCCAGGCAGATAGCTAGAACGAGGCATGGGGAGGATAGGAAACTAGCGGAAGGATTCTCGCTAACGGAAACATTCCGTAGTGTGGAAAGTGATATCATGACGGCCTGCAGAGGCAACTGTCAGAAGGCGTCAGGTCTGAATAGGTTGATCTTGACGGACATGCGTGTCCGGTCACACCGTAACGCAACACCTTCGGCTTTATCCGAGTGTTTCCGACCCTACGATGGCAGAGGTGTTCTTGGATGCAGTTATCATCGATTTAGATGTGTTCTACGAGTCAACTTTACAATCTTCCTACTGCAATCAGCTCGCATCATCGTTTCCTGTTCTTCCGAACTGGTTGGTTTTTAGAATCGAGTATACACGGTTTCCCACTGGTGTACATACCACGACTCAAGTCACCAACCTGCATTTCCTTCTCGAACTTCCATAAACAGCGGCGCTTTTCACATGGAACCTCATTTCCAAGCTCGGCGACCACCGAATGAATGGTGCGAATCAGCTTACACTTAGACCATAGGTACTGACCACTTAGACAATGAATGGCCACTGAGACCCCGCAACTCCTGAAAGATAACCACTTTCCAAAGAACAAGAGGCTAGATGATGAATCCGGACTGATTCCAGTCTGTTAGTTAGGGAAGTCGGCCTTCCCTTCGATGTCAGAGGTATGGTCGGGTAGTAAACACTTGACCACAGTGCTCAGAGTTGTAGACCCACATTTATTTTTTCGACGGAAATTGCGGTGAATCGGACGCGCGGCGGAGTAACTGGACGAAGACACCGGAATCTTGTACCTACAACAGGATGTGACCGAAGGCACCGCAACTGATAGATAGATGTACAAGACTTACCGCCGATATTCGAGTCCGTCGTGGATGCAAACACGAGCTCCTTGATCCTACGGAAGCAGACAATTCCTCCGCTCTAATCGTCACATCTGCAGCTTCTGATGAAGAAAAAAATGGAGACGGAAATCAAGAGATCAATGGCCCGAATGTATTCATGGTGCTCTCGACATCCCACAGACAAGAAGATGGGAGTGCCGAGAATGATAGTGGACTTCATGACCGGGAGGTGGAAACGGCAACCTAGATCACTTCAAAATCGAAGGTCAGACGAATCGGCGACTTCAGGAAAGTTCAGGCTCGTCCCTCATGACAGGTACACCTCGTCCGAAGGAAGGAAGGAACGAAGTCTCAGTTGAGATCTTGTACTCGTGGCACTGACAGCTAAGTCGGATAGCATATAAACGTAATATCTCGCCATCTGAGCCGGACCGAGTATGCCATGGTTTGGCGAAGCCGTCAGTTGACTGCCCGCACATGTTGGTCAAGCAGCCATGTGCGTCCTTCAGAGCTTCAGCAACAACGACGGGGAAGCAAAATCAGGAAAATTGTCTCCCAAAAGCGTCAACTCTATCTTCTAAACTGAAATAAACTGCTGAGCTTCAGAGAACGATTACGGTAGGTAGGTAGGTAGGTAGAGACGGCACCAGGTCCCAATTAGGAACGGCCGGGTGTGAAAACGTTAGAGGTTGGCCAGACCCTGTTTTCACACGGTGACTGAGTGGGCATGAGGATATCTCCGCATTTAAGAAGGTGCTCATGCTTCTCTCGCCGCCGTTTCAAAGGCATGAAGCCTCGAAACCAACATAAGGCTGGTAGCCCAACTACGGAAGGGAACCACGGGGCGTAGAAAATAGCTATATTAAACTGACTCTGTCGATGATACAAATGCCGTACAACCATATTATGGAACGTAATCAGAATCCGAATCACTATCGCTTTCCGTCTGTTGGCTGACTAGTTGGGCACGAGTGGGAGCACAACCCGGAATCCTTCTGTGCCAGGTCCGTAGCACTGGTAGTGGCTTGTCGTGTCGTGGACGTTCAAGCTCGAAGCCTTTGAACAGTTCCATCACATCGTAGACAAGCTTCGCAACCAGCGGCAGGCATATATCCTGAAAAATCATTCCTCGAAGAATGTCAAGAGCGCTTTCAGGGGGTATGGGGCACAGGAGGTCGAGGTGAGGCAGGCTAGGTGCGAGAAGAGTTAACGTGGTGGCGCGTAGGGCTACCAGGTCCGGATCACCTTCACAGAGCAGGATGGCATGTTCAGGAGACTCAATCGATGACCCACACAGGCGACACAGCCTTTCGTCGCGAGGAACGAAAGGATGATATCTGTCTGCCCGTCTTAACTGTTCCAGGGCCAGGGGATGATCAGAGAGTAGAAGCCGTGTCAACGCTTTTCTGTGTTTCGTGACCCGAAGTCGTAGGTAATGTCTCACGAATATGACTCGGTGTGCAGGTTTGTTCGGAGGAGGCAGAGGCTCAAGACGGTTCCACAGAAGATATGTCCGGTATGACGAATCGATCTGTAGCTGGAGACCTGTCTTTGCGATATTGGTTACCTCTTTGATCATCTCGTCAACCTGCATCGCACTGCAAGTCCGAACATCCGGTGGCAGCTTTAGAATCGCGGGTACGTCGTCCATTCCCAGCGGGCGTGGCAGGTGATCAATTGCCCATTGAATGTCACCTAACCACGACCCGTGCTTCCCGGAGTGGAGAGCCACACAGATATCTAGCGTCAGCTTTGCCATCTCGGACTTGGGCGAGTCCAGTAATTCGCGTAAGAGACGCAGCGCCATTGTGACCCGACGGAAGTGTAAGGGGAGCAGTCCAAGCTCAGTGAACAGCGGGGCAGTCATCGACTGTGCATTGACACTCAAAAGACGGCGAAGCAAGCTCAGCTGGACTGAGTACATGTCTTCGATCAGAGCAGGTGAGATGTCGAGAATCACGTCGGCTCCGCTTATGAAGTAGGGGTCGATCCGTGCGTTGTACAACATACGACCCTCTACTGGCGGAAGACTGCCAATTACGCGTTCAATTGAGAACAGCGCGTTGCCGGTACGGCGAGCAGCACTCGTCATATTCCTGCAATGCTGAGCAAACATGTTTGATTCGGCCGAGTTGATCGTGATTCCCACGTATGTGTGCTCAGTGGTGTACGGCACTCGTTTACCATCCAGCGTTAGTGGTGGCAGGGACTTCGGGATATTCTGCGGACGACCAAAGACCATGATCCAAGATTTGCCAGCATTAACAAACAGAAAGTTGCGCTTGCACCAAGCCGCGAGGCAATCGAGATGCGCCTGAAGACCAACCCAGGACCCACATATAAGGACAATGTCGTCGGCATGCTCTAAATGCGAGATCACAGTCAAAATGAACGTGAAGTCGTCATCATGTGGAATGATCTTTAAGTCATGCATAAACAGTATCCATAACGTCGGTGAGGCTGGGTCCCCCATAAGTACTCCCATCCGGGCACGAAACTCTTCTGACATCGCTGTGCCTTTGCTTACAATGTACACCATGTCTCGATATAGAATTCGTAGCCAGTCAAAGATCTTGCCCGTTGCCCCCATTTTGTGCAGCTTAATCCAGAGCGCGTCGTGGTTAGTTGATGGGAATGCATTACTGATGTCTACGAACGCTGTCCACACAACCTTATTCGACGCGAAAGCTTGATCGACAAGCGTGCGCAAAACGAAGATGTTATTATTTGTGCGATAGCCCGGCCTAAATCCGTTCTGTGATGCGGGTATCGCGCCAATCTCAGACGCCCAAGCATATAACCGTTTATGGGTCATTAGCGTCAAGAGCTTGAGAATACAGCTCTCCAGACCGATTGCGCGATAACCGTCTGCCCGATTCAGGTCCTTATCCTTTTTTGCGACTGCAACAATCCGTGCCGTAAGCCAGGAGAGAGGGACCTCCGCACGATCCATACACTCGTTAAACAAGTCACAGAGCAGCTCGTTGTCTATGCCCAGTACAACAGAGACTGTGTGTTTATCAAACCCACATGAAGGTGAAGAAGAATGCGTCTTCAGATGTCCCTTTGCTTCTCCGATGTCTTCCACTGACCACTTTCCACCATATTTCGTGTAGGCGCTCTCTGGAGGCGGCTCAGGGGAGGGCAGTGGGATCTCTTGAGCCGCTTGCGCTGCTTCTTCTCGAGCTAACTGTTCTGGGGAATCTGGTGAGAGTGCAGGCGGGTTCATCCTCTCTTTGAAGTGCTCTGCCAGTGCGTCCAGGGAAACAGGTAGTGGCCGAGGCTGTACACCGTGAAGCTTCCGAATAGTCTTCCAAAAGGTATTCGAGGACTGAGTGGTATCCGTCAGCTCTGCCAGGTTTGCTGCGTATGCAGAACGCGCCGAAGCACGACCACGGTGGTGAGCCTTTGTCTTATCTGCAGCCGGATCCCCGGCTTGTGTCTGGTGCTGCGTCGTCACCTCTGGCAGCGCCGTGATGACCTTTGGAAGCTGGGTACTATCGACTTCCATAGAATCTGTCTGACGAGCTGCCCAGCCCACAGGTGGATCCATTGGCAGAGGATCAGACATAGGGAGCGTAGCGCCGAACTTAGCAAGACGATCAGCCTCCTCGTTTCCGACGGGTCAGTCCAACAGCTAGACGACCTTTTATATTCCAATGCTTGATTGTATACTCATCGGACTGCACAGTAGGCACAACGATAGATGTATTCAATGGTAGACTACTGACATTTGAGGGTATCCTGCTAGAGCTAGGCTCAGCTACATGAAGAGAGGGCACAGAAGGCAAGATGAGAGGTATACTACCCGAGCAGGGCTCAGATACATGAACAGAGGGCCCAGAGGGCAGAGAAGCAGAAGTAATAGTAGTAGCATGCATAGTGGAGTATAAAGGAGCACTTGAAGGACCGCCCGTCCCAACATCCTAGGCACGAGTGCAGCGAACACGCTCGTAACCAGGGCACCCTTCACCCCAGCACGAGATGAACTCGTCGCGTTCGCGCTCGGTGTTGAAGTGGATGGTGACGTATGAGGAATCCTTGACCCAGGCAACTTCCTTGGGGAGGCGACGCAGCGTCGTAGCAAGCGGGTGCTCACCCAGGACAGCCATCAACTGCTTCCATATGGTGCCCTGGGGGTCGTTGCGGACGCGGGGGCGAAAGCCGATCTTGCCGAACAGAATGCTTGATGTCCTCGATGGGGGAGGAGGGGGGGTCGGCGAGCGGCGCGTGGACGACGCGGAGCCATCAGCCAGGCTAGCACCATGGCTATTGACAAGGCTCCGGGCGCGGCTATGGATGACGGGGGTCGTAAAGTTGCGGTCGTCCGCATCGTGAGGACGACCAGGCTGCGAATGCGGTCCACGAGGCCTCCCCCGCTCCTACTGACGTCTCGTTCGCAATCTCCAACGACGTCACTGCGTTGGCGCTGCGGTTCGATGTGGCCGATGGTCGCATGAAGGACTTGGTCGAGAAGACCATAGGCTCGGGCGCGTCATCCCACAGCTCCCTCATTACCGCTCTGCGCAACAAGGTCACCTACATCGCGCTGGGGCTGGAGCCTCTCGAGGGTCTTGCCGACACCGTCAATGCCCTCGAAGCTACCTTCACTGCTCGTCTTGCCAGTACGGAGGCTTCCTGGCAGGCTCGATTCGACGCTCTCGCCGCGGAGGTCAAGGGTGTCCGCGACACCGCGTCCACGGCGCTGCGCACGGCCGATAACTGCGCTGACGCTGTCGACCGAGGCGGCCTGGCGGGTGCGCAGAGTACGGGGAGTCGTCTGCTTCTTGGGGGCGGGCTTCTTCTTGGCGGGGCTCGCCTTGGCGCTGGCGGCGTCCTCCTCTACCGCGGCGGCAGTGCTGTCCTCTGGAGGCGGCGAAGGCGACGTGCGAGGCGGAACAGGCGGAGGGGGAGAAGCATCCCGTGTGGTGGTGGGAACAGAAGGAGGCAGTTGAGTCATTGGGATCAAAGAGCGACGCTGATGGATACGTTAACGTTAACGTTAATGATACCCCCAGTGGGCAGGACGATTTACGTACGTGTATAAAGAAGTACGTATGATGAGATGTTCAAGAAAGGACTGGGGGTGACACTGTAGCAGACACAAGGTGGTGCAATGTGGAAGTTGGGTGGAGAGATGATAACCCAGCCTCTTTGCAAATTTAAGGGCCCGACGGGTGGCTTGCAACTGTATAATTCCACGGAGGGCGCCGTCAGATTATTCCACGGAGGGCGCCGTCAGATTCACTATAGCCTCCGAGCCTATCAAGGAGCAGGTGGGTTCAGGGCGGATTTTTCAAAGTGTATATTGGGTAACAGCAGACAATCAGTTTACTTGACGAGCGGCGGCAGCGGTAAATAAACTATCTAGCAGGGGAACACTTGAATCCGCGGAGGCAGAAGGTAGTCCTGTGAATCCGCGGAGGCAGAAAAAGGTACAGCGCAGAGGCGACTATGATGAACGCGTAGGCGTTGCTAGGAGACTGCGTCGGTGGGAGATGAGCGCTGAGGCGCCTTGTCCGTGAGAGCCTGGAGGGATTGGGGGGGGGTTGGTAAGGAGGTCACGGCTGCCCGCGGCACAGAGTCTGAGGGCAAAAGCGCTTGTCGGTGAAGCGCAATGGCCGGCCACAGCGACCGGCAGTCGTGAGCGGCTTGTGCGCTAGACACTGGCGTGCGAGTTTGTGTGTCCGTGAAGGGAGGGCGTAGCCGAGCGTCGTGCTGCGACTTTTCGAGGGAGTGTAGCTGGCAAGGGGGGGCACGATTGGCGGCAGGGCGCGTCCGGATCGCTCGTTGCGTGCAGGGCGTAGGGGAGGGTACCCGGCTGAGATGTAGTACATCAGGATCTTCATAATGTGTGTGATGTCTGTATCATAATGGCGTGAACTTCTGGGAACCGTGGTTCGAACACCGCGTCAAACGCGGCAGGGCGACTGTGTGGCGGCTTAGATTGTAAGTACATGCAGCAAACAAATGACAGACGTACATGACAATGCCTTGGGCAATGATGTTGTTTGGATTGGGGAGGATAGCTTCACCGTCAGTGTCTTTAGCAGGCAAAATGTTCATAGCCCAAAGCGCGCAAGCAAACGTAATGAACAGTGTGTCGTTCGCGAAGTGTCTCCCGAAACAGATCCGCTGACCAAATCCCTGGACAACGCTTCAGATCATTATGGAGGTAGAAAAGGCTCCAGAAACGCACAAAAGAGACATGACCTTGTGGGCACAAAACCAAGAGCATGTGAGGACGTTCAGAGAAAACAAGCAGAACATACCATCTAGGCTAAGAGTTAGTCGTGGTGGCTTCTAAGACGCTTCTCAACGTACCGCTTCGCATTCCAGGTCGAATTGTGAACTGGCCTTCCTCATTGAGAAAGCGTGAAGGCTTGAAGTCATCGCCGTCTTGTCCCTATAAGAGGACTGATTCAAAAGTGGCAGGGCTGAGACAGCAAAACGACATACGTAGAAGCGAGGATCTCGATTCATGGCACTATAATGGGAAGTAAGGACGGCGTTCATAGTGACAGACCGGGACTCACGTTATGTTGGGGAAAAGAAGGGTTCCCTTCGGGATAAAGTATCCCTCGTACCAATCGTCCTACGTGGATGTTGAAATCGTCTGAAGAATGGCAACGAGAGACATACCGCAATTGATTTATGCGGAACGCCTAGAACGTGGTTGAGAAGCCGGATGTATCGGCGGTCTACGACGTACCGATGGGTCCAATAAACTCCCAGCGCAATAATTCGACGAGTGTTGCCTGCAAATAATGCAGTGCGCGTCTGTCCGAGGGCCGAGGCATTCTGTCACGTCCAATCACCTTGTCCAGCTCCTCTTGACACTTTTTTTGTACGTCTGGATATCTGATCATGGCGAGAATGAACCATAGCAGTGAACCGCCGGTCTACAATGTCTTAGAAGAAGATTTTTCAATGTAGATTTCGTTACCGTGTCTGTAGCAGCACCACTGAAGCGCCACCATATTAGATCAACCGTCAAACAAATGCGAAGCTCGTACATGATCGACGCTAAGAGCCAGGCTGACTGCCGCTTGGTGAATGCACGAGGATCGCGTAGGATGCAACGCGCGACACTCGGCCGGTCTTCACCTTCAGACTAGAAAAGAGCATTCAGTACTTGACCACAAAACAGCAGTCAGACACACCAGTCGTTTCTGGACATCGGACAGATACCCTTCAAACGTCTTGGAGTCTCGTTCAAACGAATCCTGGGCGTCCCGTTTCCATTTGGCGATGCTTCGCGGCAGGTACTCCATCCACGTGAGATACTCAACCCAATACGCGCCAGGAGACAGGGAGTGAATGATACGCCGAGCAAAGTTGGCCACCACTTCAGTCGTCGCGTTGACCTGTGTTGCGTCGTCAGGGGACATGTCGTATACTGCAGACAATAAGATAGACACAGGAGTCCTAGTGAAGAATGGGAGTAGTAAGTCGACAGAAATAGTCGAGGAGGTGCATGTTTACCGTTCGGTTTCAGCGTGCCAGTGCTTCCCGGCCGCCAACATCTTGGAAGGGAAAAGGACCGCGCCTCGGTATTGCGCAGTTCTCAGAGATTCTCCCATTTTCCCGTGAAGCGCGTCATGCCCCGCCTTGCGCATCTGACGCCACCTGTGGATTTATAAGATGGGAAAGAATCGTTACACAGTATACACTCTATACCCATTGCCCCACCGAAGAATTGGGATCAACAAGCCACCAGTGAACATTGAAGCGACTGCATGTGAGTATCAATCATTAAAATTCATTGCTGAGTCGGAAGAAGTCGCACCAATCGCACGAGGACGGTCGCTGTAGATGTGCGAACGTTTCTCCAGAAGTTCCGTCGCGACATCCACAGAGTTCAGAATCATGATGTTTTGTCCCAGAGCGGAGATTCTGACGATGGGACCTAAATGAACGAGAATCAACGATTACGGTACTCATATCGTAGACGCAACAGCACAAACCATAAGCTCTATGCCATTCATCAAACCTCTTCCAGGGGTGCTTGGGATCGAATTCGAAAAGGTTTCCAATCACGGGGAGTCCTTTCGGTCCAGGAGGAAGAGGTCTTCGACTCGAGAAAATATACCAGAGAAGAACCAGCCAGGCCACGACAGCTGCAACAACTCCAGACGCACAGAAGTAGGACGCATCCGCTGAGTCGAAGCTCATCATCTTTGGGAGACGAATCATTGAGGAATCGTCTATCACAGACTTGCCTTCAAATACTTATATGACCCCATTTCGTAGGTGTGGATTTTCGGGCACCTAACTGACGGGAGGCATATGGGAGCATCTAAAAAAACAAATATGTAACATCACGGTGATGCGTGATTCGGCACTTGCCGTGGAGATCCCCGTCCAGTTGTCCGATACAGTCAAGATACACTGGAGGTTTGTGGGCTCCTCCTTCTGATCTTCTGTGAGCCGCCACAGAGGCGCATCCTGATGCCTTCTTCTTTATGAATCAGTTGAACCAGCGGTGTAGGCCCGAACTGTTCGAGTCGTCCGGGTTTCGTACCTGACTTGATAAAGTAAGTATCATCTATTATCATCTTCGAAGTTCGATTCGGTGGTCCATTCCTCATAGCGAACGATCGGAGGGTTGCCAGCCAAGGTTGATAGGTACAGAGATTAATCAAGAGCTTTTCAAAACTGTGTTCCCGTCTTTCCCGAACGCATTTGTCATCGCAACATGATTTACCGCCACACTTCCGTCAATGACTAAATCAGACCCCGTCCGTTACTTGGCTTCTTTATGCCATTCGCAACGACGCAAAGTTTCGATACTACCGTAAACAAAGGAGCTGAGAATTTGGTAGTAGTACGGTTGTCTAACATCGTAATCAAGGATGCCACCGCCTCATCAAGTTACCCTTCGATTGAGCGCGGGCAGTGCATGTACAAACGACAGCCACACCTTGTCACGCATTGAAGGATCAGTCTCACTGCAAACGGAGGCGTCTATCGTACTCACGTTGTACCAATAAAACGAAACTTGATCCGCTTCGACACTCGTCCTCAGCATGACATATCGCCAACCAACATATCCTGATAGGGCCACAAAGGCCACGGTAACCGTTGGCGTCAATCGCCAGAAGAGAGGCAAGAATATTGACCAGCCGACAAGCACAGTTGACAGGGTCTCGCGTGCGCTCGATGGAAATAGAATGGGCAACGTTTTTCGCCCAATGAGTTTATCGCCATCCACATCCTTGAAGTCTTGCGCCTGTATCGTGGTAGCAAAGACCGCCGTACTGATACAAACAGCGGCCACGGCGGTTCTATCCATCTGCGATAAGCTAGCACCTATCACAGTTCGTCCTCAGCATAGACATATTTGAATGAATACATCATGCAGACCTGCTATTAATGTCGATCCTGTTTCGAAACAGGCAAAGCCCGCGGCATTGAGAAGGTTCTTCCAAACGAAATTTCGGTGTGCGTGGCATTCATTGTGGAGAATTGTGAAGAAAGCCAGCGCAACACTACTTTGAAGGACCTGGAAGCTAAACAACCATGACAGAGTAAAGCATGCGGGGACAGTGATGTAGCGCAGGATGATGGCACTCTTCAGCGAAAGTCGCTGAGAAGGAAGTGGGCGATCAGGCTTGTTGTGTGAGTCTTCTTCAGGATTTACTGTTTGGTTCGAAACGTTGAACTGAAGGAGGTGAAGCCATATCCAAACGACAACAAGTATGAGCCGGGAGCAGTCGGTCAATGGAGCTGACGCGCATGCGAATATGGACTGTTGACCATGTTAGTGTGGAAACTAATGGAGGGACCACAATTACTCACAACGGGAATGAGAGTCGTCTTTATGTCGGACTTTGTGAAGAGAAGCAGCGTTTTAGTGTGATATGCTAACATAGAGGGATATCGATACCACAACATGATGCGTCTGAATATCAGTACAGCAGGCGCAGCAAAGTCTTCTCCCACAAACGAAGGAGATATCGGTAGACTACGTGGGAATCCTCTGGTACCGGAATCTGAGTCTCATCGGCGCGATTCACTGTTGGAAACAGAAACATCAGCATACCACGATGTTGGAGGCATGTACACCGCAACCGGTTCGAGTCTCTGGGAGTTCCAGCAAACCAATCCATCCGATTCAAAGCTGAAGCATAGATTCATGGAGATCACGGCGGTGAACATTCTGATATGCAACTGAGAAGAGGGACCAAGGGAACTCGTGGATCAAGAATCTCCGACTCGGATGTTCTGACCGCCTTCAAAGGTACTCAGAGTCCCACCCATAACCCAGAAGAACAATCAGAACTCCCTAGAGCCCGTTAGGGATGTTTAGCCACCCGTCAGTTCATCTGGGTTCATTTCATTTCGATACGCCGCGCCGTTACAGTGATATATTTGGTCCCTCGTTCGAGCAGTAGCACACAAGACATTACGTAGAATGGCGACAGACTATGATGTCTTCGAAGCGAAATTCTATTTCTGCCAGTGAATGCCTTTGAGAAACTGAAATTCGTCGAATGTACTCGTACTGATTTACACGCCCTTGATCTCCTCTTCCATCCAATCCCAGAGATCCCTTGATAACTTGGGGTCGAACTTTCTGGCTCTTCCGACGCGGGCCCATGGGATGAAGAACTTCATGGTACAACAGTGAGCACACTACACTCCGATTGTCATGTTGAGAAAGTACCTTGCCGTTGAATTCCGAGCATTCCGGGCTAGTTCCCGCATAAAGCGGCGTCAGCGCGCCCCATTCCGCTGTGTATATTTGCATGATACGCTATACTGCTACGTTAGCGAAATATATTGCACTATCCGAGGGCGTACCAGTAAAAATTTCTCGATTCCGGGTTTTGTGTACCGCGCTAAGTTGGACTGAACATTTCCTATATCCAACGTCAATCAAATTTCGCCGACACCGCGAACGTTACTTGCCTGGATTGACGGCCGTAGCTACAATGCCTTGATCTCCGTATAATTTAGCAAGCTCCTCGGCGAATAGAAGCTGGGCCTGCAACAAGTTCAATAGACATAGTCGCCCGGGTCAGTAAACCTACTATCTTGCTTTGACCGTAAAGGTCCATCAGACTGAGTGCACGGCGAGCGGGACCGTCCTTCAGGGCCTTGACGTTGTAAACGCCCACATACGTGGCCCCCGAAACGACATTCACAACGCGCGGTTTCTCTCCAGTTTCCCTGAATGTCGCAACCAACGTGGGGATGAGAAGCTTGGTGAAATAGAAATGTCCTGAAGAGACGTCAAACGCTGCGGCTTGAACAATGAGAGCGTCTCACCCAACGTGTTCACACCGAAGGAAAGGTCATGGCCTGCTGAAGTCGTGTCTTCGACCGGGGGAAACATGATGCCACTGTTCATTGCGTAAGTTCACAAGTCGGTGAGCGAATAGTACGGTCGTGGTACCCGTTATTGAATAGAATATGAAGACACTTCTCTTTCCTGTAAGTCGTTAGTGACGCGGCAGGTCTGCTTACGTTCAGACGTACGAGTTGAACTGTTCTGCCGCTGCTTTCACCGAAGACAATTCCGCCAAGTCTAGAGGAATGAAGATGGCGTCCTTCCCGGTCTGCTGCTGGAGGTCGGATATCGCCTCCTCGGCGTTCTTTGGATTCCGCGTGGCAATGTAGACTGTGGCATTGTGAGAGAGGAGAGCTTTGGCGATTTCCTTCCCAATGCCTGAGCTTCCGCCGGTCACAATCGCAACCTTGCCAGACAAGTCGGGAATATCGCCAACTCCCCACCTGGGTTTTCCGGACAAGTACGCCTGAGAGAAGAACGCGATTTGGTTGCTGAACGAGTTGCCCATGATGCAGAATAGGTATGTGAAGGTGACAACACAGTCATCATATTAAAGCACCTACACCTGATGGACTTTCCGTTATTCCGGGACTGTTACGTTTTCTCTTGAGAAATCGAAGCCGTTCGTGGTGGTCTGGGAATCGTTCGAAAGCGGTACGTGGGCACGGAGTCGCACCGTTGAATTGATCAGAGAGACGTGATCACAAACCGACAGGATACAAACAAGGTGCATATGCAAGACACATCAGCGTTTAGGACAATGGGGTTTCGGCGTTCAAGTCCGTATCACGGCGGGGTTTAAAACTCCGCAGCCATCGTGCGAACAACCGTGCGAAGTAACAGGAAGATGGCATCCTCTGTGTACGCTCACCCCCACCGCCACGCAGGACAGCTTCGATATGTCCTGATATGAAGCTTTGTAGATCGGACCAAGAGTGAGTGTCTCCATCATCCCCGCCTATGTCCAGGAGTTCGAGAACCGACTGATGGGCCTCTTATACGCTCCGCGTTGACTTCGATTCATTGATCTTCTCCAGGTGACTCTCCCAGTATCGTATAACCAGCAGCAAACATGGCCTCTCGGCAGTCTCCAGATCTTTCGCTGATGTCAGTCTGCGCTCCAACCTCCCAGTCGTATACTAACGATATCGCGTCCTCTAGTACTGGCCCGCTCGTATGGAATGTCGTACCTGTAGACGCATCAGATACTTAGTGCTTTCCACACAGCTATATGGCGGTCTTTTCAATTGGGCACTTATGGGCGTCCTCTGTATCCAACTTTGTGAGATACACCTACGTAAATCAAGGACTAGCGTCTATTTAATCTCAATCGCTAGATATGTACACCCTTTGGTACTTCAAGACGGACAGGAAGCGGCTGGTCGCTCTTGGTATGCTTGGGGTTCCTTAAACACGACCAACGTGCTCATACACTATTCAGTTTACGGCCTCTTTGTGATAGAACTGGCCCAAACTACTCTGACCACGCATACCGTTACTACCATTCTAGTTTCGCAATGGGGTGACTTTAGTGCTCTTTCCGTCACGCCTTGGAGCGCTGTCTCGTCACCTATCACTGGTGGTATTGGTCAGTGACCGTCGTCTTCTTCAATGGAACCAACTCTGACAGCGCTCTAGTTGCTTGTATTGTTCAACTGTTCTTTGCCTGGTGAGTCCTTTCGATCCTCAGAGATACATGATGCTTACATTCTGTGCAGGAGGATCAAGACCTTGGGTTCTCGTTTGCTTTTCACTTATCTCGCCGCTTTCGTTGCCGCTGTGAGTCTTTTTTTGTGATGATGCGGACGAAACGTGATGCTGACTGTGCATCGATGGCAGCTCTCCTTCACCCAGTGCGCCGCCGCTTTGGCGTTTGGTATTATGGTGTGTCCTTCTTGGTATGCAAGGACCCATGGAACTGACCAGTCGCACAAGTTTGCTAGTCCCAAGTACGGAAAAGAAGCCGTGAACCTGCAGCAGCTAAACAACGTTGGGGAGGCATGTACCACATCGCATCGTGAGAGTCACATTCATAAGCATTTCTTTAGATCTGGGTCATCACGGCCTTCTGCTGCGATGCCGCCATTGCTATGATTCTGACCTACATTGTGAGTCGTCGTACGTACCGCTGACTTCCCGGTACTTAGACACCTCGTGTCCTAGCTATGGACCTTCAAATCCACGATGATGACGCAAAGCGAAAATATGCTCAACACGATTATTATCCGCACGATTCAGAGCGGGACGATCACGGCCGTCGTTTCGTGCTGCCACATTATCTTATTCCTGAGGCTCCCGATGACCTACCTTCATTTAGTACCGTATGACTCCGGTTCCTTTTACTCGATATCGTGCTGACAGCTCTTCCATCGTAGGCTCTATACAGTCGGCAAACTGTACGAAATGTCCTGAGGATGCGCACATGACATCGCTCACAAATATGTTTTCTAGTTACTCGAATATCCTCCTTGCCAATCTCAATGGACGACAGCGTATGAAAGCCCATTCGACAGTCGTAATCGAGAATTCGTATCCTCTGGCCTTTGCAGCAGAGCCGGGCTCCTTTGGTACAGCAGACGATACAGTGACTCCTGGAAGCGAATCGCGCGTTAGTGGCTCACGGGGGAATTTAGAAATCGTAAGATTCATAGTGTATCCTACCGCGGGAAACTGACTTGATGCCTACACAGGATTCAGCTTACAAAGTTCCGACTTTCGCTCCTTCGCAGGTCTAAAGCAATCGTACGACAGGGTTCAACGTGTAGGTAGTTAAACCAGGGCTCTCGTTTCAGTTTTCGGTTTTCGATTTATGAAGGATGTTGTTCTATTTAAAGACCGTGTGTTGAGAACAGTCCGGGAACTCGTGAATGCCAAGGCGAATACATAGGTATGGAAATGGCTGAGGGCTCTACCAGCTCCCGGCGAGATGAACGAGACTTCCAGTCGATCAGTAAGTTCGGACCAGTCTGGTGGCGTCTGCCGGGGTCGTTACCATGTGCAGTGTCGGCATCCTTGATCACGTAAGGATCAGCTTGGTTCGCCTCTGCAGCGATATTGAATACCACCGCATCTATCTCATCGCAATGCAAGGATACTTGCCGTAATGTTGCCTCTCAACAGACGTGCTAGGTGTTGACATCAACTTCTTATAACCCTTAGCCCCATCACGCATCTCGCGACCAGTCGCCCCGTCTCCAGTTTTAAATACTTATAGCGGGGAAGGGAACCCGGTGGCTCCATTGACATCGACTTGCCACTTTTCATTCTAACACTGATGCTCTCAACAGGATACACAATTTTCGCCAGCACCGTGCTACTCGCACTTTTCAAACTCCTTCGCACCGGACGCAGGAAAGATTCACTCCCCCCGGGTCTGTTCTCCAAGTGCCATGATGTGCGCTGTTACTCACGGACGGTTGATAGGACCACCAACGATCCCGCTTCTTGGAAATTTTCATCTCTTGCCGACAATCAAGAATATGCATTTCAAGTACTTGCACGACATTAGATCCTATGCCTTGCTGCCCTCTGACAAATATTCTGTACTAGATTTTCTGAATTGGCTGTGCAATATGGAGACATTATGTCGGTTAGTCAACCAAAACACTTGCTAGCGCCACAGTCTCCTCACTTTTCTCAGCTCCAAGCATCATCGCACACAATGATAATTCTGTCGAGCGCTACTGCTGTGAAGGAAATTGTAGATAAAACAGGCTGGGCAGCAAGTTCTCGCCCCCCGAACCATATACTGCACTTGATTGCGGGTCCGGAGCATTTGCTCTTCGCCCGCGATAGTGAGTGATCATTTCGTTCCAAGGTCTCGTGTCGCTGACAATCGTTTCCAGCACCCAATCTTCGAGTGGCTCGGAAGACTATGTCGGCGTACTTCTCGAAGCGACAGGCATCCCACAAGGAGCTACTGGCTGTAGAGAGCGCTCAGCTCCTCTATGACCTTATGGAAAATCCACGGGTATGTGTTAATGCTCCCGATAACGATGGTCATTGGCATCAGTTTACAATCTGTAAGGAAACCATTGCATGCGTCAGACGATATTCGTATTCGATCATGAAGGTAATGTTTGAGTTGGTCCTGGGGTTTCATTCGTTGTTGAGCTCGACTTTAGACTCTGGCGTACGGCCAACGCGTCCCCTTCTACAATTCCCATGAAGTCGTTGACTTCTTTCAGGTGCGTCCTCCGTCCCACATCCGCTCTTCTCACATCTGTCCTTGCAGAATTTCGACGTGATTCTGCATATGTCGTCACCTGGCGCATGTCCCCCAATGGATCTAATACCCATCCTCAAGTATTTTCCCTCATTCCTCGCTCCGTGGAAGGCGGCTTGCCGTGATATACACGTTCATCGGGCGGAGCTTTGTGCTAAATGGTCGAATCAAGTGAAAGCACGCCTGGAGAAATGCACCAATAGCGAAGACATTGATTGTTTCATGGACTGGATACATCACAAACAGCCTCAGTTGAACGAGGACGCCGTTTCGTGAGTGATATTCCAATATTTCGACGCACGCACATGTGTGACTGTACTTAGGATGATGGCCCTATCGGTTCTCGACGGGGGTGCTGACACAATCAGTGCTTTCCTTTCGACGGTCATACTCGCGCTTGCCTCAAATCCCGAATATCAAAAGCGTGCCTTCGAAGAGATAGACTCCGTCCTCGGGAGCCGGATGCCGGAGATAGATGATATAGAGAAGTTGCCTTTCGTCAAGGCGCTTCTTAAAGAGATTCAACGGTTGAGACCTACAGCATCAATGGGATTGCCACATTCTGTCTCTCAAGATCTACGCGTGCGTCAACGGTTTTACATGGTCAATACTAAATGAGTGACATTGCCTGCTGTAGTACAAGGGATATGTTATTCCGAAGGGGGCTACGCTTTTCATTAATACTTGTGAGTCCCGTATCAGCATGCTTTATACTTGGTCGACCATAATCATTTTGTTCAGATGCTATCACAAACGATCCCCAAGTCTTCGAGACCCCACACGAGTTTAACCCAGAGCGATTCATGTCGTCCGAGTTCGGCACAATCCCAGGCAAAGACGAGAATTTCCGTGATAACTTTGTCTTTGGAGCTGGTCGGGTAGTTACCGTTTCTGGGCTGACAGCGAAAATCATGCTGAGTTTCTTTCAAGAGGATATGCCCCGGGCAATGGGTCGCGAGTCGTGCTGTGGTAAGGAATATATATACGTTGTCAAACGGGTGCTCATAGCCAATTCATAGGAACTAGCAACGACGCGGTTACTCTGGGCCCTCGAGTTCACTGACGCCATCGACTCGGAGACTCGAAGATCTATACCGCCGGGGCTTGGCGCTGATGCGTTCAATTATGTGAGTACCTGTATATGGGTTTAAGATTCAACTACTCACCATTTCACAGGAGTTCATAGTCAGCCCTCGTCCGTTTGAGTGTAACATAACACCCAGACCTGACCGCGCTCACCTCATACGAGACAACTTCGCCGTGGCCTTGTGCGAATCTGAGAAATTTGAGGCAGATTTTCCGGAAGATGACGCACGCAGGATGCGTCAGTTAAAGGAAGGACTGATCAATGACGAACAACGAAGAATGTTAGATTTAATCTAGTATACAATACCTCTTGTCCACGCGAAGGATGGTGTGATCAGCACCTGAAAGTACCTAGGAAGTGCATGTGCAAGATACATAACAAGGAGGTTCCGGTACCGACAGGCTTTCAAAATTTTGAAGCTCCCCAGCCATCGTAGTAACAGTTATGCGAAGCAGATCCAGTAAGAAGATGGTAACTTTGGTGTACGCAGTGTGTACGCTCAGGCCCACCTCCATGCCGCTGAGTGTTCTTTAGTATCTTCGTATATATCCCGAGACTTCAAGAAACGCCGACGTATTTTGGGTCAGTGTCACTTCAAAGTTCAAACTTACCGAGAACATCTGCACATAACCAGAAGTGATGTGTGGACGCCTGGATTCCATCCGCGAGGTGGAGGCTCTAACGAAGCTCGCAATGTGACCATGTTTGGCGAATTTAGAGACAGGGATCAGTGAAAGGACGCCTGTTGATACAATTAGTATCTTTTGGGTCGGAGGGCCTCCACAAGTTGAGCGTCAAGCAAAAAAGCGGGCCTTCGGCCCGACTCGTCGATCAGCGCTTACGTTAGCATCTCCAGGCTGGTTTTGCACAATGCATTCTTTGCTTCCTACGTTCCTCCGGTCGGGATGAACAGATTCGTCAGCAAATAGCGTAAAAAGCTGCCACAAGGACTTCTTGGCATGAAGCAGCCACTCCTCACTGGACAAAGTAAACGCCCGATAACCATTTAAAAATGGTTTGGCAACGTGAATGGACGCCAGAACGGTGGTATTCATTTCGTCTCAGGTTCTTGTATATTCTCCGGACTGATTGTCTCCGGATCTCTTTATTTCTAGGCGCGCCTATCATAGTATCATGATCCTACGGCACACTTGACTCGAGTAATGTTCCACGGGCGTCTAAACTGAGTGGCTTATATGTTGCTGGCGTTTTGTATCTCGCGAACGCGAAGACCATGGCACCAGTCCAGATTCCAGGCGTAGACCATCTCTCGTTGATGTACGTTCTTCGCACCATCGCTCGCTCACACTCAACACATTCCATGTAGAACAGGCCCGTATATCTTGGGGTACATGTGGAGTTATTGTTTATACGGCATGCTCATCGTTCAAGTCTGTATGTATCTATTGCTCCATTTTCGTCTCAGATTTCTGTTTATTCATGTTTAGACATGTACTCTGAGCAGTTTCCGAACGACAGGAAAGCTCTCAAGATCTTGGGTGAGCTATTTCTGCCCACCTTATCGATGTTCTAACGCGTTCTAGTCTGGTCTCTATTCTTTCTCGAAACGCTTTTCACTGTCTTCATGACCATTGCTGCATGGAACACTTTCGGTGCTCAATGGGGGGACCCCAATGCGATTCTTGTGTTCGACTGGAGCTGGAGTCCGCTACCAGCGCTTTCCAGCTTTAGTATGGAATGTCTTACGAGGTCCTTTTCATGATACTAACGTTCAAACAGTGGGTGGCATGGCACAGTCGTTCTACGCGTGGCGCATTTATCGGATGACTAAGAACGTCTGGCTGGTGGGACTCATTGAACTGGTAAGTACTGCGAAACTCCTGAACAAGATAATATTTGACCGACTACGTCCTTCTAGGTTATGCTGATGCAACTTACGGCGACGTTCCACTTCGACATCGCTGTCAGTTCTCCTTACTATCCTGCTTGTCACTCATTTTCTCAACCAAGCCTCTGTAGTACTTCAGCGGAAGTCGTCAGGTCCTCGAACTGTTCCAATTTTCTGATGAAATCACTGTATGACGTCTCTTTCCGATCTTTGAATGGGACTAAGTACCGCCATACATCAGATCTGGCTGGCTGGCAGCGCGGCGTGTGATCTTATAATAACAGTCTCGCTCGTTGTCCTTCTCCATAAACGCAAGCCTGCTAGCCATGGTCCCGCCCCAGGCTTCCGATCTACGACGGACCTCGTAAACAAACTCATTCGCTTCAATATGGAAACCGGCATGATTACGAGTCTGGGCGCCAGTGTCGAACTAGCCTTGTTTCTCAGTACACACCAGTATAACTTTCATCTCATTCTCTTCCTTATGCTCGGAAAACTGTACGTTGACTTAAATGTATGGATGCAAAGACTTACATCCCCGGACCTAGATACTCGAACACGCTCATGGCGACACTCAACTACCGTGACCCCATACGACAAACCCACGATGTCGTTCATCATGCACAAAGCGCGTTCTGGGTTGACGTGGAGGAGAACCGCAGGCCAGCATTTAAACCGAAAGACCACAGACTCGACGTAACGTGCACGACTGAAATGACAACAACAGTCGGTGATAGTATGATGCTTCAGGTAGGTTTGTATCTGTTCAGCGAGTGGAGAAACTGACGTCGTCCAGGATTTTGATACTCACAGTGCTGCCAGTGGTGAGCGCGAAGAAAGGCAATGCAACGAAGGAAAAGCTGTAGAGAAGGTGACAATGGTGGTGATTGAATAAACACACGAAGTCCATTTTGAAGGAACTGTTATATTTCGCAGATTCAATGATAGTCATTCGATTTTTTGCGGTGTCATAACAGGTGTTCTAGATCGCTTTGACAGGTTGTACGTAGCAATGACAGATGGTCGTCCCATGGCGCCTGTCACCTCTAGGAGCGTCTGCAGTAGTGACGAGAGGGACTCATGATCGTATTGCCATGCTTCCGGTGTTTAACCGCACGCATCAGAGAGTAGACAGTCCTCTGTCACGAGGAGGTGCACCGGATCTCCCAGGTGTCGGGATAGGCTGAGGTCTTAATAATCTATGGAGAACGGAATGTTCAAGGTTTGTGTTCTAGTGCTCGCTAATTGACAAACTGTCCACGAGAATGTGTGTGCCGCTCGAAGAAGTTCAGGCAATCAGAAGACGCAGTCACGGGACGAGGATCAACAATCGGCCCGGCTTGTTCCTGCCTCTTGCTTCTTACCTTGTTCAAAGAAATTGTTCAACTGCGACATCGTCGAATGTCCTTGATGTACTGGCTTCTGAATAGTTGCTGAGTACAGATTTACTTGTAAGAATCGTCTTCCGGCTCAAGGCATTTCCGCCGACTTAATTTTTTTTGTAGGCTAAGAAGCGCCCATGCAGTGACGAAAGGCTTGGCTCGACGTATGGTTCGCGCATGACCCCTTCTCTTTGCTTTTTGTTTGACGTTCTGCGGCCGTAGGTGTCCGTTGACGCGCTATCTCCGAAGGTGTCCCGCCTAAGCATCGTCTCGCATATTCCTGTCAAACTGGCCGCGTTCCCGTATGCCAAGGCAGTGAGGTCTACCCACCATGGGTCTCATTCGTTAATCTATAGCTCTATCTGGCCTTCCCATCATCTGTCGCTTCCTGGACTTTCTATTGCAGCATCATTCCGTATATTGCATTCAGGCTACCTCGCGAGATCCTCGCAAGCAAAGCTCTACAGCTAGGTACCGCCGGATCACTCGGTATTCAGCCAACGTCGCATATTAAAGCGATGGAAGACCCTCAATGGGTGAAGCTGCTGTCTTCGCCCCAGGATCATGACGCTGAAAGGTCCTTTTGCTGTTTTACTTGCCTTCGTTGCTTCTGCGCGCGCCCAGTCGCAAGTTTGGGGACAATGTAAGCATCTAGAATTCAAAGAATTTTAGCGTCTAAATTCTCGTTCTAGGCGGAGGTATTGGTTGGACCGGTCCTACAACCTGCGTCTCCGGGAGTACTTGCACCTATTCGAACGATTGGTACTCGCAGTGTCTACCCGGTGGCGCAGCTAGCACTGCTGCGCCGACCAGTACCACGGTGTTAACTACTAGTCAAGCTAGTACTACATCCGTAGCGACCACCGGCGGCAGCTCGACAACCACCGCAGCGGGAGGAGGCGCCAGCGCCTGTCCGACACTACCTGCCAGTATTACCCTTCAATCTAACGCCTTCCTCCCCGACCCTTTCACTTTCATTAATGGCAAAAAGGTCGTTACTAAGGATGACTGGGCTTGCCGTCGTGAAGAGATCAGTCAACTTTTCCAACGCTACGAGCTCGGAACTCTCCCACCGAAGCCAAGTTCTGTCACGGCGTCCTTGTCTGGTACCTCTTTGACCATCAACGTCTCGGAGGCCGGGAAGTCTATCTCCTTCTCCGTTTCCATCTCCCGCCCATCGTCGGGCACTGCTCCATATCCAGCAATTATCGCGTATGGCGGATTGAGTATCCCCACGCCTGCCGGAGTCTCGGTCATCACGTTCAACAACGACGACATCGCTGCGCAAGCCAGTGGGAGCAGCAGGGGTCAAGGCAAATTCTTCACCCTCTATGGAAGTACCCATTCCGCCGGTGCCATGACTGCTTGGGCGTGGGGCGTCAGTCGTATCATCGACGCTCTCGAGATGACGCCCAGCGCCAATATCGATCTCACCAGAATCGGCGTCAGTGGGTGCTCGAGGAACGGGAAAGGCGCTCTTGTCGCCGGTGCATTCGACACTCGCATCGCCCTTACCATTCCCCAGGAGAGCGGTTCCGGCGGGGCAGGGTCGTGGCGGATTTCAGATGCGATGATGAGGAACGGTACGAGCACGCAGACCGCCTCCGAGATCGTTGGGGAGAACGTCTGGTTCTCGACTTTGTTCAACCAGTACGTTAACCAGGTCAACATGCTCCCGTTCGACCACCACATGCTCTCCGCACTCGTTGCGCCCCGCGCTCTCTTGATCATCGACAATACCGGCATTGACTGGCTCGGACCGGAGTCCGTCTTTGGTGCCCAGAAGACCGCCAACAAGGTCTGGCAGGCGCTCGGCATCGCTGACAAGATGGGTGTCTCGCAGGTCGGAAATCACAACCATTGCCAGTTCCCCGCAAGCGAACAGCCCGACTTGGACGCCTTCGTTAACAAGTTCTTGAAAGGCCAATCTACGAACACAAACATCATCAAGACGGATGGTGCCAACAACGCTGGTTTTGTGGAGTCGCAGTGGGTTAATTGGCAGGTCCCCACGCTTATTGATGCCCCGGCCTCGACCTCTGCTGCTGCGAGCACTACCTCCGCCGCCGTGAACACTACCTCCGCCGCCGCAAGCACCACTTCCGCCGCTGCAAGTACCACTTCCGCCGCTGCAAGTACCACATCTGCCGCGACGAGCACCACTGTTGCCGGTACCACGATAGTGACCTCTGCTACAGCCACTGCTAGCAGCAGTCCCACCGGTCTGAACGGTAAATTTGTGGCCAAGGGCAAGAGATTTTGGGTACGTCTTTGATTCCATACTTCTTCTCATGTACTGAATACTAACTCTCAGGGCTCCTGTGCTGATTCTAACACGCTCAACATCGCCGGTAAGTTCGCGCCTCGTCGCATGGTCGCTTGAGCTTAACGTTGTTGAAGCGAACGCGGCCATACTGAGATCTGACTTCGGTCAGGTTACTCCGGAGAACTCTATGAAGGTCTCGTCAATGCTACGCCATTATTATTCCAGTATATTAATTATTCGGTAGTGGGATGCAACTGAACCGAACCGAGGATCCTTCAACTTTGGTGGTGCGGATACTCTCGTTAACTGGGCTGTTACCAATGGTAAATTGATTCGTGGGCACACATTGGGTAAGTGATGACCCTTTCCACGCTTGATATCTACCAACCCGAATACGTTAGTCTGGCATTCACAACTTCCCAGCTGGGTTTCGAGCATTGGCGATGCTGCGACGTTGACTACAGTCATGCAAAACCACATTTCCAACTTGGCAGGACGCTATAAGGGCAAGCTCTACGCTTGGGATGTTTGCAACGAAATCTTTAACGAAGATGGATCTCTACGCTCAAGTGTATTCTCACAACGCCTAGGAGAGGTGAGATCTGCATCAACACACGAGTAGTCCTGAAGCTGAACATGTCTAAGAGTTTTGTCAGAATTGCGTTTACGGCGGCACGTGCAGCAGATCCAACTGCGAAGTAGGCAAACTATCACTGTGATTGTTCGTCAAGTAACATCCGGTTCTAGGTTATATATCAACGACTACAACCTCGACTCCAACAACGCCAAAGTTCAAGGACTGGTCGCCCTCGTCAAGAGGACCAATAACGGAACGACTTTGATCGACGGAATCGGTACTCAGATGCATCTATCGGTGAGCCGAATCAAATACTCAGTATGTAGTCTAACACATCTTGAAGGCTGGTGGTGCTGGCGGGGCTCAAGCTGCTCTTACTGCTCTGGCATCGGCCGGTGTAGAGGAGGTAGCGATTACCGAACTCGACATTGCTGGGGGCGCCGCTAATGATTACGTGACGGTAACTCGCGCGTGTCTCGCTGTTCCCCAATGTGTCGCTATCACCAGCTGGGGTGTCAGTGACGCGGTAAGCACGATTCCTTGACTTCTCAAATGATCGTAAACGTTTATGGTCGCTTCTCAGAACTCCTGGCGCTCCAGCACGACACCTTTGTTGTACAACACCCAGTACCAGACGAAGGACGCGTACAATTCTGTCATCGCCGCGTTGAATTAATTCTGCTTGGATTGTTCCTCTCTTTTATGTAGTCTTCGTATCGGTGTTGTAGTGTAAATTGTAAAATATTGATATCGACATGGAGGCCAATAAACCTTTCGATCTACAGTCCCAGAGTCGAATGATTATAATTCTACGACATTCAAAATATGAGCTGCAGTGTGTACGCAGAAAGGACTGTCATGGACAAGAACATCAAGATGTACTGCGGAATGAGGAAAGCTGAAAGATGCTCAGCATCGCCGGATCCACTATATACCTGCGTGACGAAGACTTGGGTTGTTCCCGTTGGAAGGCAAGAGAAAAATCTATTCATCATTCAGCGAAGTCGTGTCAAAAGCAAGGTGATGGCTTACATGCAAATGAATTGTAGCACCTTGTCGCCTCGCGAAATGAAATTCACCTGAATCAACCCCTCACAGATCAACACCCCAAGAACCGGCATCAGGATCATCCTTCCCGCCGCGAACGAAAAGATGGCGCCCAGCGGGAGACTTCGCCACTGGCTTCGCGGAACGTTTAGCCTCGCTAACGCTGATCCCAAACAAACCAGGTTCAGAGGAACACACGCAGCACCCATAAAGTCCGCAAATTCGTATAGCACCGCCAATGGAGGTGCACCGTCTGGTGCAGAAGGCATATAATACCCATCAACCACAACAAACAACGCTTTGAGAGGTTTGATTAGGGCGATCAGGAACGAGACGAGGATGGAGAGAGAGGCAGGCGTACAAAGCGCTTGTAGAACGCCCTTGAGAAGCTGGAGAGTGCAACGAGCGCGAGTCAAACCGGGTGGTGGTTCTTCCACGCGGTCATGTTCGATTCCGTGAATAGGCGTAGCAGGTTGTGAACTGTCGTGAAGGAGTTCGGATACGGCCAGTGCGGGTGGTGGTGGGGACTCTATCTTTTCCTCCGCGATGAACCCCGCAGATGAAGGCGGCCTCATAGGCGCGTATGCCGATTCGACAACCGTGATTTCATCACAAAAGGAGACGCGTCTGCGCGTAGTGGGGTGCCCCCCGGCGGTTTCGGGCTCTATGTTAAGTTCTTGCTCACTGACTCTGCTGGCGTGGATAGTTGGAGCCTTCTCGTTTGTTCCATCTTCAGGATCGGTCGGTACCACGCCGTCGGAGTTCCTGTGGGTATTCCGTCGAAAAAGACGACTAATTCCACGACTGATACGTTGGTGTTTCCGCTTCATCGCCGCTCGAACCTCTTCGGGCTCGACATCGGCGCCCTTGAAATCCAAAGCAATTAAACGATTACCGCCCAGAGGAAAGAACGTCAACTAGATTGCCATTAACTTGGGTTGAAGAACTAGACCGATTAGGTACACACCATATTGTAGAACACCACTACAGAGATGTACGCGACAGCCAGGTCCTGGTCTGATTTGCCACGGAATGGAGACGAGCCCGTGATGCTCATAATTACGGCCGTTGCTAGTGTTAATGTTGAGACCAGCGCGTGTATGAGGGTGAGGACGCTCACGCAAGTCACCAACGTTCCCCCAGCCACCTGCGACGAGAATACCGAATCTAAAACGATGAGGAACCCAGAAGACTTGTTTAACGCCGAACGCAATAATGATACCCAAAGCCTGATATATAGCGCCCATTACGACCAACGGTCCTGCAAATCTGAAATTGATGGACGTGTATTGTCGAGAGACTGGAGACATACCTAGCACGCCAATGTTGGAGGAGTCAAAGGCGGGGACGATCCTCGAGAACATTAAGCAGGGCAGCGTGATATTCTAAAGAGGTATCTTAGTTCAAAAGGCTAAGGCGTACTGTAGTCCATACCAGAGCGATCTGTCCGGCACCTCTAGCGGCAACCATTGGGAAAAGGTCCGTCCTGGTGACAATGAACCCACTGCCCACGCACAGAAATCTAAATCTCTTGTCAGAAGGTACCAACGGGAAGAAATGGAAGTACAGTTTGACTAGAGGCCGTAGAGAGACGAAAATAAGTGCACCAACAGAAAGCATTGCTTGTGCGAGGTAAAGGGAGGACGCAAAGAAATATGGGTCGCAGCGAAAAAGCGTCTGGTAGCCATGCGTTGAAGTGTGGGGCGCTGACTTCTTATTACGGGATACTGCAACAGACGGGAATGCACCGTGATGCAATTTTTACAATCCGGGTTCCATACTTCTCACCGCGTTGGAGATAAATTTGGGCGCGGTACTGTCGGATACGAGCATACATCGGCAACGCCTTTGCTGCACTCATAAGGAAGATGCCTTAGTCATACAGTGGCGTACGAGGTGCAGAGTCTTCCATTTTCGCCCACGCCGTCGCCGCAGTCCGATGGTGAAAAGTGACGGTAGTCGGAGGCGATACGTATTCATATTCAGGATGCCTAGTTGACAAGTAGCCATCGTGAACACACGGTACCAAGAGTTCCTAGATCGTTAAACAACTTGGAAATGGAGGAATCCGACCCAACCTGGTGCGAAGACCTTTTTCTTTTTGTCTTAATCTGAATAATAATTGTAGGCAAACAACAAGAAACACACCTGGGAGCTTGATCTCAGGCACCATGAATCAACAAAAGCATGGAAGGGAATAGTCTAGGTACTGATGGGGGACCCTAGTAGGAGCTGCCTTGCCGTTCGTCGGAGTCTGAATAACTGTAGCGGCCAGAGATGTGCCGCAGCAATCAAGGTCGAGTCTTTCGTTACCGTATCTGTTTTTGCACTGCGCTTCACTGGATCGTACCCTCTTTCTACACCGGAAGACCTATCTAATTCTGATAAGTGGATGAATTGCACTCTTTGCGCCGCCAGTGCAACAAACGTTCATCCCTTGACTTGGCGCCGTGGCCACTTGAATTCGACGCAACTACATTATTGTCTAGGAGGTGCAGGCATGAAAATTCTGTCTAACGAGCATCCCGTGAACACAATAGCAAGAGTCTTCACAGATGGAAAGGGTTTATTGAAAGCTGCTGTACTTAATGACCAAGATGATGGAAAATGAGGGTTTATGAGAGTCATATGAGGCCTATTATGGTCCATATTCATCAAGAAACAGCACCGCTGCCAAAGATAATGCGTGCGTATCGAGATTGAGACGAGATAGTACCGACTCGACTTTTGAAAGCTGACTGCCGATATGCCGGGAAAATGATGGGGCAGCTCCTACTAGGGTCCCCCATCAAACTCCAGACTTAGTAGTGGTAGGAACGACTGTCTTCATACGCCTCACTCAGTCGGGTTCCGAGACTAGGAAGGGAAGGAAGAAAACAATTTTAGGACTCGGGCCGGATGCCGATACATTTTCTCACCCCTAATCCTTACATCTCCAAAGCAGTTGCCAAGCACAGTCATTTGGTAGTTTAGCCTTAAACAACATTCTCACTTCAAGGGAGGACTATCGATGTACGACATCTTCGCAAATCCCATCGGATATCGCGCTCCCGTAATTTCTGCCCTATCCGCCGCCTTCCTAATTTCCTCGATTTCCTCTTCATTGAGCTTAACACCCTGTGCGGCAATATTCTCCTCAAGTTGCTAGGAATTACTTCAGTAAAGTATACAGTGAGTGTCATGCATTAAAACTCACATTAATCTTCGTCGCGCCAGGAATAAGAAAGACATTCTCTCCCTGAGCCAATATCCAGGCAAGTGCAGTCTGTCCTGGTGTAGCCCCATGCTTCTTCCCAATGTCGCCAATCTTCTCGACAAGTCTGAGGATCCGGGGGAAATTCTCCGCACTATATTTAGGGAACTGTCTGCGAGAGTCGTCCGGCGCCAAATCGTCCAAAGACTTGATGTGACCAGCGAGAAGTCCACGACCAAGCGGCGAGTACGCGACAACGGCAACCCCGAGCTCTTGTGCGGTGGAGAGGAGGTTAAGAGGCGCATGTTCGATATCCAATGAAAAAGGAGAATACTCGAGTTGAACAGCAGCGATGGGATGCACAGCGTGCGCGCGACGGAGCCCGGCAGACGTGCATTCGGGTAGTCCCAGGTATCGAACTTTTCCTTCCCTGGAGTACTTCTCGTCAGGAGAAGACTGTGGTTGAGCAATGAAACTCACTTAATCAACTCGGCCATCGCGCCGACTGTGAGCTCGATGGGAACAGTGGCGTCCACACGATGCTGGTAGTACAGGTCGATGTGGTCTACGCCGAGGCGCTCGAGTGACTTGTTACATTGCTGCTTGACATATTCCGGATCGCCCTTCACGCCGGTGGGTGAAACCCCAAATTTCGTGGCCAGGAAAATTGAGGAGCGCTTCTCTGGGTTGGCCTTGAACCTGCGTGGAAGTATTTTGCTCAAAACATATACAGATCTCAGATGGGTGGACGTACCACTTTCCAATGAGATCCTCATTGTCACCATAAACATCTGCTGTATCCCAGAAAGTACAGCCTGATTTGTACGCCGCGTCCAGAATCTGTAAAGCCGCGTAAATATAAAATAATGAAGGGGGCAGAGATGATAATCACCTTCAACCTATCCTCATCCGTCCCAGCGAAGTTGGCGCTCAATCTCATCACACCAAATCCAATCGCCGGCAGAGTCGCGTCGCCAATCTTGCGCTGAATGCTAACGGTTGCCATGATCCTGTCTTCTGGCGGAGGACAACGTACAGCGCTACGCTTATATACCCTTTACCGTCACTGAAGCCGAGACGTGATGAACTAGGAAAGCAGCAGAAGTCACTGCTTATACCACAAATTCCCTGTCATCGAACTTGCCGCCGCGGTGACGAGGAAGACGCCGTTGCTGACGGCGGGTCTTTGGGGTAAGCATAGAGCATTGAAGTATGACATCTACTCAACCCATTGCATTGGGGATAAGGCCGAGAGGTGACGAACTAGAAGAGCATCACAGGTCGCTGCTTACGCCACCAATTCCTTGGTGTAGAAGTTGCTGCCGCAGTGACGATGAAGGCGCCGTTGTTGATAGTGATCTCTGAGGGGAAGCATAGAGAATTGAACTGCAACATCCACCCAACCGCAGGACGATGTGTCCATAAAACAAATTTCTGCGTCAAGCTTGCAGTTGTTAATGGGTAACTTCACGGGAACAGATGTCAGAGTGATCTGCAAGATGATTCCGAGAGGTGGTACCACGAAATAGCTATGAGCTCAGACAGGAGGATATCCGATGTAGGTCGGACAACAAGACAGGAAGGAGAAAAAATCTTCGGGAGACTCGGACCGAACCACATCTCTCTTTCCGTCTCTTTCCTCATCACCCTTTCGCTCGTATCATGCTGTAGTACTTGAGTTTCCCTCCAATCTTGGTACTAAAGCTTGGGGCGCACTATTTTCTGAATCTGCTGTGACTCTACATCATGATGTTCACCGTCGTGTATATCTTAGGTCGTTGTCCTCTGCTTTTAGTATTTGCTTCTGCCCATCTGATAAGGTCTTGTGACTCTGGTAGCTCATGGGCAATCCAAATGTATTTTCTCAAAACTTACTCCGATAAAGCAAGCATCGTCATCATCACGCAGAAATGCAACGAATTCAGCAACACGAGAATCATTCATTCCGCATATCGCGCTCACTTCAACAGAGGACTATCGACGTAGCACATATTCGGCATCCCCAAAGGATACCTCGCACCTACAATTTCCGCTTCGTCGGCCGCCTTTCTAATCTTTTCGATATCGCCTTCACTAAGCTTCACATCTGACGCCGCAACGTTCTCTTCAGGATACTAAGCCTCTCGTGAGTAAAGATTCCTAGTCATCAAAAAGAACTTGAACGTACTTTCACCTTCTTCGTCCCAGGAATAACAAACACGTTCTCTCCCTGCGCGAGGACCCACGCCAATACCGTCTGCCCTGGACTCGCCCCATGCTTCTTCCCAACGGCAGCAATTGTCTCCACAAGCTTCAAAATTTTCGGGAAATTCTCCTCACTATACTTGGGAAGGAGTTTACGGAAGTCTCCAGGTGCGTCCAGATCGTTCATGGATTTGATCTGCCCTGTGAGAAGCCCGCGTCCTAACGGGGAGTACGCCACGAGAGCGACGCCCAATTCTCGCGCGGTAGAGATAAGGTTCAAAGGAGAACGTTCAATTTCCAGGACAAAGGGCGAGTATTCGAGTTGGACGGCGGCGATGGGGTGAACGGCGTGTGCGCGACGAAGGCCTGCAGAGGAGCATTCGGATAGGCCGAGGTATCTGACTTTGCCTTCCCTAAAATTCTACGTCAAAAATGGTACTATTGCGAAAGGAAATGAGTAGGCTGACTTGACCAACTCCGCCATCGCACCCACGGTGAGCTCGATGGGAACCGTAGCATCCACGCGATGTTGATAGTACAGATCGATGTAGTCCACGCCGAGCCGCTCGAGCGACTTGTTGCACTTTTGCTTGACGTATTCGGGATCGCGTTTCCCGCCTGTCGGCGTATATCCAAACTTGGTCGCGAGGAAGATCGACGAGCGTTTCTCCGGGTTGGCTTTGAACCTGCACCGCGCATCCTTTAAAATCTAGAACATCCACGGTAAGGATGGACGTACCACTTGCCAATGAGATCCTCATTATCGCCGTAGATATCTGCAGTGTCCCAGAAAGTGCAGCCCAAGTCGTATGCTGCGTCCAGTACCTGTAACGGCGCATCAGTTATCGGAGCACGGATAGGGTGAATACCAGAGACCTTAAACCTCTCCTCGTCACTCCCCGCATTGCCATACGCGATGCTCAACCCCATCCCACCAAATCCAATCGCGGGAAGAGTCGTGTCACCGAGTTTGCGCTGGATGCTGATGGTCTTCATAATTCTGGTGGGTGGTCAAGTTCCTGGAGAGGTCATTGCTTATATACCGTGTCCTGTGACAATAAAACGACGTGGGATATTTCGTTGTCAATGCTTATGAAGAAGTTCCAGCCGGGCTGACGAGGAAGGCGCCGATGTTGGACGTACAAGTTGACAAAGCATCCGATGACCACCGT
>QLPD01007884.1:0-21927 GCA_003314085.1 Hymenopellis raphanipes | reverse complement strand
AAGGTACTACTACGCTGAGAAATCATGATGGCTACGGAGCTAATCTCAGTTAGGTATCAATGGCGCAAGCCTCCAGGCAGGCGACGTCGTAGTTGACGTCGGCGGCGGTAATGGATCTGCTACCATCCTCCTCTACAACGCGTTCCCGAAGCTTCAATATGTCATTCAAGACTTGAGTCAACAAATCGCGGAAGCTGAGAAGGTAGGACTCTTCCGTCTACGTCTGAACAGGCTCACATTTTATGGTAGTACTGGGGCTCCAATTCACCCGACGCAGTGAAAAACGGAACCGTCAAACTCCAAGGTGCTGTACTCTCTTCCCATCGCTTCGGCCGAGTGCTGAAAATTAAATAGTGCACAACTTCTTCACACCACAACCTATCAAGGGGGCTGCAGTCTACTTCCTCCGCATGATCCTACACGACTGGCCCGACGCGAAATGCAAGGAGATCCTTACCAACCTCCGCGCCGCTGCCAGTCCCTCCTCCAAGGTTGTTGTATTCGAGCAAATGGCGACGTACACCTGCGCGGACTCCTCGAATCCCGTTGAGGCGCCCTACCCGCTCCTAGGTAACCTCGGTGTTGCTGGAGGAGGTTTCTTGACGGGTATGGATATCGGGGTAAGTTCTTTGATCTGTATTCGTCGTCATGGTTCTGAGCAATGTTGGTGTCGTAGTTGTTGGCTTCGCAGGGTGGAAAGGAAAGGACGAAAGACGAGTTTGAGGCTTTGGGGAAGGAGTGTGGATGGAAGCTTGAGACTGCCATTCCGGGGCAGCTTTATACGTTTGTTTTTTCTCCTATTTGACTGTAAGATTATACCCTAGTTGTATTGTGTACCACCATCACTGAATTGGAATTCAACTTCCCTTCCTTGTGACACGGTCATCAAGTCCTGAATCGAAGAAGGAAAGTCTGCATTCGTCGATTGGAGCCAGAGCACTGCGCGCGCCGAATAACGAGATGTCGCCACAACCACCCAGCCTTGCTGGAATAGCCATGTTACGACAGGATTGTGCGCGTCTGACGTCCTTCATTAAGATAACCTGTGGGAACGCAGAAAGTAGCACACTCCCAAGTGCATGGTTGTTGGATACTGAAGACGTGAGCAAGTTGAAAAAGCCAAGAAATTTCAGGAGTCCTATGCTCAACGTTCCAGCTGAAGAGAGCCGGGAAATGACCGCGATACGATATGTATGAGTCCTTTCTTTTGGATATGGGCTTATATGAAGGCGAAAGGTCCGACTTGACTTCAGCAGAACTTGAAAGGACGAAATTGAACACAGGCCTCAGAGACGTGTGGACGTATACAGGTAGCTATCGTCAAACCCAGAACAAGGTGGTGGTAAGAATTTAAGAGCCAGTTACGTCACGTGATGAATCATTCTTCGTTTGTGCTTCGACCAGGCGGTTCCGATTCTGTACACCGATGAATCTCCTGTAGGAAAACTGATGTCAGCAATACGGATTAGAGGAAACTGGCCTAGGCAAGAGATGATTTGAGAGCCTATGTTACTGCATTTGAATTCAAAGGTCTTCTTTGGGTAGGTGAAACTAATGATAAGTACAACAGTGTCGGGGTATTTAAGGAAGGAGGCTTTGAATTACAACAAGTGTCTCCGTGTATATAGAATTGTACAGTATAAATAAATGAGTATCAGTGCCAGGTAGATGTTTGCACCTACGCACATCCGGGTCAGCGATTATACCATAGAGGTTTGGCCGAATAACACGCACCTTCATGCCTCCATATCCACCCTCCTCAAGACGATTAACCGAATCAGTCATCGTCGAGCTCTGCTTGATTATGCTGATCTCCGTAGCGAAGGTCGTCATATCATCAACGGATTCCTCGGGGTTCAAGCCAGCGCAGAACGGTACAGCAGGTATCCGATTAGGCGTACGATACGAGGGTAGACTGCTGCTTCCAGTCGGGATATGGGAACCCATGCGTCTCGAGAGCGCATTCCGGTTATTAAATGTGAGAAGGAGCGTATTGGAGTAACTGCGGCACGTCAGCATCAGTACGACAGACGAAAGGAGTGACTTACATCTTCCCCAGTACCATCGTAGGGCATATGAAGAACGTCCCCTTCTCATTAGTGGCGAAGAGGACGAGAGAGATGACCGCGATCGCAGTCGACAACGCGTTCGTTTCGATTGTCATTCGCACAATACGCGACACCGCATCATTCGTTTGGGAATGCTGCCTGCTCTTGGCTTTGAGTAACTATCACGGCATCAGCCGCTGATATGAAGTTGAAGCCCTATGAAACGCACCAGTACAGACATGACACTCGCAATGAGAACATCCGCTACAGCATCGCCAATGAGCCACATCTAAATGAATGGGTACGAATCAGATGCGCATCAACAGTAAGAGTTCCAAAAGGCCTTACGTAGACCAATAGCGTCTGGTTATGCGCGTGACCGGCTTGTATATCCTTGACAAGAATGATAGCCTGTGCACGGAACCATCAGCTTAACGAAAACGGTACACATCAAGGGGGGTACTGCTTACTCGAACACCTCCTACGAACCCGGACGCAGCCTGGACGAGTGCGATCTATAGAATTCCCATGTTCAACAACGTGCGGCGACGCGTAGCGGAAACGTGCATTACCGTAGCAATAGTAGCCGACAGCCACCACACGGACCGCTTGATGATCCAAATGCGGTAGGAGAAGAATATTTGCACGACGAAAGCGATAACGGAGCCCATGATAGGCGTGTAGATTGGACTGATCCCGGGCTCCGCGATGATCAGCAGGTTCCCGAAGCCGCGCGCGAAAGAGTTGAACACGTCCACGCCGTTCATTATGGTCTGGGCTGTTTCAAACGCAAACACGAAGTAGACTGATGGCTACATCAGCTTCTAGCTTGCCGCAAACGAACGGGAGGACAGCATACCCAGCCACTTGATCTTCATATTGTCCTGCGGGAAGGACGTGTGGTAGGTATCTGCCGGGGCTGTCAGTACGCACTGGTGGATCGCGCGGCAAAGCATCACGTACAGACTTGTAGCGCAAGGATTCCATAGAGCGTATAGTTGAACAATGATCCCAGCAGCTTTCGGGGAAGCAGTCAGAAGTGTCCCGAAGGAATCCATCAAAGCGATCTACCTGTGGGCCAATGCTGCAGGGTGATGAATCAGATATGTGCGCATTGACGCCTCTATGTGAAGAGCTTACATAGACTCGATATTATCGGGAATGGGAGGGAGAGTACCAGGAGGAAGCGAATCGGGGGCAGACATTTCAGACAGCTAAACGCATCGGCCATCATCAGTAGATCCTTTTAAATGCACCAAGCTCTACGCCACCGTACCACAAGCCCAGATTTGTACATCCCAAGACCATGTATAGCCTACCATCAGCGAAACCGGTTCCGCGTGGGCACCGGTTGTCTCAAGATAACCTTGCAACAGATAGAAAAACACGCAGGTGTCAAGTATGCTGATGATCACTGGTGAATTGATTGTAGGAACAGGTGCACATTCTAGTCCACATCGCTTTTCAGCAAGGAGGGGATTGTGAGGCACGTCGATCTGCTCCATGGATGGATGGATGGAAGGAGATCACTGATGTCGATGATGATGCTGCACCGGCCCAAACCCGCTCTCTTCGGGAGTATTAGCATTAGCAAGAGAAGCGCTCAATCTACATACATCCCGTTAATTATCAGAGGCACAATCTTGGAAGCCTGGTGTATACAAACGAGACCCGGGTGAACCGTAGCGAGTCGAAGCTAAAATCAGTACCGGGTACCTTCAGAACTCTCGAGGCGCCGAGGATAGACGACCAAAAGCACCTCCCCGGTACCCATGGGTATACTACGTGATGGCGTTAGTACCTCCCCGATGCCATCATGATCAATGCGAATCATGGCATCAACTCTTGCTACACATCATAACCTTGAGGCTCATGCGACGACTGGGGCTAGAAACTCGATAGGATGAAATATACATTTCATACAGTAACAATATTACACAGGTAGAGTTCCTACGAAAAGATCATGAGGAACACATCAAAGACAGTTCGAAATGAACCGCACATACTCAAACGATCCCTTTATACCTCCGCGTCCAACATGACAATGCTCTCCAGCGGCGTAGGCGGATTATCCAAAATCAACTGCCTCGCGCTCTCCGTCCTTGGCGTGATAGCACACTCGAACGGCACCGGCGCACTACACCAGCAATAATCAGCCGCAGGTAACAACATGATGGACGAACACCACCCACCACACGATACTATCTGAATAATTCTCCGTAACCTCAATCTCATTCCCTTGTTCGTCTTTTGCCTTCCCCAACCGGAATACGGCCAGAATCGAGGCCATTGCGATCCACAGAGTAGCATCTGCTGCCCATCGGCCAACACATATCCTGATACGTATGAGGCCGCGATACCCAGTCGGACGAGGAACAATCTCACCGTCTCCCAAAGCCGAACACCGGAGGATAGTGGTCAGTAACGCCTCCATCCGGCGACAAGAAGCGATCTGGATTGAACGCGTCCGCATTATCATACACACGTTCATCGCGACACATCGCCCTATGGCCATAATCATCAGTTCGCCGCGTGTTGAAACGATGATGATGATCATACCATTGATTGTAAAGTATCAGAGCGCCTGTTAAGCACCACCGGTCAGCCATAGCCTGCTACGATAGAAGAATTTGAAAGACCTTTCGGGATGTAATATCCACTGTAAACATCGTCTGTCGACGTGGCGTGTGGGACACCTGGATCATTCGTAAATAAGAACGATGTCATGACGCGGACTTTAAGGGCGAGAGGACTGACCAAGCGGAGGCGGCGGATGCCACCGTAGCACTTCACGCATCAGTGCCTCGATGTATGGCAACGATTTGCGATCATCAAAGGTGGGGAGCCGCTCAGTGCCCACAACCGCATCAAGTTCGGCCTGTGCGCGGGCTTGGACATCCGGGAACAAGATCATAGCGAGTACGAATGAGGATAATGCTGAAGAAACCTTGGAATGGAACGGATAATCAGTACTCATACTAATATGGACGTGGCGCGAAACTCACTGTATCTATGGCCGCTGATGGGGCATTAGAACGGTTAAGTTCACGGAATACGAACGGTATTTACCTGTAAACTGGACTATTCCCAGTGCTTTGATAATGTCCTCCGGGATGTACTGAGCGCCCTCGATATCGTTCTTGGTGAGTAGATCAGCCATCCACGACGGTACGGAGGTCCCTTCTGCCTTTGTGATTGAAACATAAGTCAGGTCATGGGTTGAATGCTTAAGAGTAATACTAACCATACTACCCTTCACTGACTTGAGAGGGATGTCCTGAACTTGACTGAGTAAAACACGGCAACGGTCGCACCGTCGGTGTAGTTCTTGCAACATCGGTATTGGGAACCATTTTGGCAGATGACGAACTGTAGAGAGTTTAATAAAGGCAAAATTAAAGGAACGTGCACTCACGTGGAGGAATGGCGTTCACCAGGTTCATACCAGGAAACACGGAGCCGCCAAAGAGAGTTCCAATCTCGAATACGATGTCGAGGAACGGGTCGTTTGGAGGCGCGTCATAACCGTACATAGCGTAAATCATAATTGAGGCAGGAAGGCTGCCGAGACGTCAGAGAGGTTCCATGTAGAAGGGATAACTTACACTTCAAAGTGATGATGATATTTGTTGGGCGCGGTCAAAAGCTCCGTTAACAGTTCCCTAGTCTTGTTCATTTCGACCTGGTGCAGCTTTGAAGATTCCTCGCGACGAAGCCTCTGATGAAGAAGCCGACGATCTCTGCGCCAATCATCGCCGTAATGTTTTAGTCCCATGTTGATATGCCATCCGTTCCTGTAGACGTGTTCGTACCAGGTATTCGTGATGGTGATGTACAAGCTACTCACATGCTCATCACAGCAATGTCAGGTCGGTCAGAATACACGCGTGAACGCTTGTCAAAGAGGTCCTGCGCGACTTGGACCGAGTTGATCAAGACCATATGCATTCCAAAGACGCGAAAGTGGATCAAGTCACCTAATACAAGGACACTATCAGCGGTTGAAAAAAACTAATTATCACAGTTATATACGCACCGTACACCTTCGCCCATTCCGTGTATCTCAACCACTGAAAGCTGTCTGGGACGTCGAGCAAATTCCCAATGAGAGGGTATCCTTTAGGCCCAGGAGGGTACGGTAACTGTCGTCGCGGGCGTTTGAGGAGGAGGTAAACGGAAGCAACCAGAACGAGGAACACGAGCTTCGAGGAAATATCTGCAAAAGCCATTCTCGCGAAATGTGGGGGTAAACGCGAAGCACCGCCAAGGTCGTCAGAAGGAGTGAGACCCAGGTCAGGACCGACGCAGACCGACCTGATCAGATTTCTGGTGGAAAGACTCGCAAAATTTCAAATGATGCAGAAGTGAACTAGTTCGGTACGTGCCTGGTCGTTGAGGGCGAATCGGACTCGCGATATTCCGAGCTCCTTCCTTCCTTCCGATGATAGCTTTGGTCATCTTGATTTGTCGATCACCTGCCTTGATGTCTTCATGTCAGTTGGGCGTACACTTGCATGCGTATCGCGTACGATATTCTGAATATGACGCCCTACGCGTTCTCTTCAATCTACAGCATTTTCGTGAAAGACGGATCAAGATCCGTGCACCTAAGAGCCGTCTAGACCTCTTTCACCGAAGGACGCGTCCTGAAAAACCGGGGTGTGATATGGGCGCCAAATGTGTCAAGAGATCTGTGTCGAGGTCGTAATTGTGCTGAGCTAGATAACAGCAAGAACTGCTGAAGACCTCGTTGAAGGTGTAAGGTTTACATCGCGGAGGGTGAATGGTAAGTATTTCTTGCTGCGCCAACTTGGTGCCCGACGCGTCGAGCCACAACCACTTGGATCTACAAGATTAGCACTGACTAACATCTTGCCGCCCTTCAATCTGTCCAGGATATCGATCTGCCCGTTTGTCCATGTGTTGAGAAGAAGTCTGCGCCCAACCAGCTGTTTCGTAAACCTAGTACTTTCGTACTGCGCGCAGAAGGAGCGCGTCGAGGTAGTACACAGCGCGCTAGGAGTTCGCCGTTAGTAAAATATACCTCCGACGTACAAGAATTCACCATTACACTAGAGACTTCAAACCCACGACGGCAAAGAAACTGCATTTACCGTTCGGCGCCAATAAATTTGACAGCGGAGGTGGCGCTCGAGCTAGTCTGCGCACCGAAAGACCTTCTATTAGACTCCAAAAATTTTACACGTTTAATTTCCCTGCGCTTTCCGTAAGAAGATGCCAACGAGGCTAGAGAAGCGCGCGCCATAAAGCGATCCGATCCTTGAATAGCTGCCAGTGTCAGATCATAATCAGTGGCAAAAGGCGAGAACGAGAACACAATCTGACAATGACAGTGAAAATCAATTCAGATCGTGGCGGTAAAAACGGAAGAAGCAATGAGAGCGGCTATAGCCGCGTTTCGGACGTCGGTCCGAACTGTGGCGGACAGCATTGTTAGGACTAGCGGCCCTTGGTGGGCATATCCTTGCGCATGGTTTGGCAGTAAGGTCGGTGCGGCTTATGACCTGGTGATAGGGATATTCTGAAGGCTGTCTGTTTGCATTGCACGCTGTCGTCCCAGTGCGTATCTTTGTACTAAAGCTACAACAATGCTCGCGGCCGACAGCGGCTTCGCCGCCGTCGCCCGCTCGCATCGTTTCCGCTTGGTTTTACAGAACATGGCTTGAAGAGCATCTGTACTCAGCCAAGTACCTTAACTTCACAAGGGAATATATACTGCTAGACACATACAGGCATCTTAAAATCTGAGGTGAGGCATGTAAACACATACTATTGCAGTATATGCAAGGTATAGTCATTAGATATGTGGCGTGAAGAGAGGAAACATAATGAGAGGACTTGAGGCTGGGCGCGAGAGTCTGTTCCAAGCTTAGAGCCCGAAAACTTGCCGTTGATTGTAACAAAAGCTACAACGATGCTCGCCGATCGATGGCCAGCTCGCTTCGCTGCGCCGCCATCGCTCGTTCGCATCGTTTCCGCTTTCTGTGTTTACCAAACTTGGCCTGGATCGACCTGAGATGTCTTACTTCCCCGGCATATCACGCCCCGAGGGTCAGCAGACCTGTTTGCCATTGCGTTTTGGGTCAGCAGACCCTTCGGCATCTCGCCTTTCCTTTTCCTATGGGGGGGGGAGAGTCCTTGCTTAAACGCAAGGAAACCGGCACCGATCGAATAAGAGAACTAAAGGGTATCCTCGACCGACACAGGCGCTCAAACTCCATAATTAACAGTGACAAGAAGCATTGACGTTGATCACTTCCGCCCTCGCGTGCCATGAAACCAGTTTCTTTGTGGACACTATAACGACAACCGCCTGAAGACAGGGTATAGAACTTGGAGAGGGGGTAGTTTACATTAAGGCACAACAAGCAGCTCCTCGAGAGCATACAGGTCCACAACCAAAGGGGAGAATTTACGCCCAAGACGAGTTCTAGTTTCTCGTCAACGCTGTTCCAAACCCGAGGCAAAGACATACATACCTTGACAGACTGCATCCCATACTCCTCCGTCCCAACATGTGAAGTCGAGTACGAGCTCGTCGGGTTATGCACTACCTTGTGCTTTACATGGTACTCACTGCTGGCTTCAATCGTATTACTCGTGAACGTATCGGTATCCGCGAGGTCCGGGTTCAAGCCCGCGTGGAAGGGGACGGTGCCCGTCTGGGAGCGCCACGTTGGATAGTTGCCCATCGTCGACGCTTGGTTGTTCGAATCGGATTTCATTTTGGATGCGACGGTGGCGCGGTTGTTGAATGTCATAAGGAGTGTGTTTGAATAACTGGGCGTTTACGGTGTTAGGATTGGATCGCAGAGAGAAAGGTAGATAGAGCGGGGCTTACATTTTGCCGAGGAAAAGAGTGGGGCAGACAAAGTACGTTTGCAATGGCATCGTAGCGTAAAGTATCAGAGAAATGATGGCAACGACAGATGTCGCTACGTTCGTCTCAATAGTCAGAGTAACAATCTTGGCCACCACGTCGTACGTCTGGCGGCTTTGTCGGCTCGTCACTAACTGATGGATATCAATCAATGTTAGAACGAGGTATTTCTGAGCAAATGAACGAGACGAACGAAGAATGACATGCTGAGCGCAATAGCAACATCAGCCACTGCGTCTCCCACAAGCCATAGCTAGCGAATCACGTCAAATGTGGGCAAATGGTGGAAGGAATGAAATCGTACGTAGACCAAGGTCGTTTGACCGTGCGTATGGCCCGCTCTGATAGAATCGACGAGGATCACAGACTTCATGAACATGTCAGTAACAGAAGGAATCGAAACAGAGCAACACGCACGCGCACACCGCTCACAAAACCGCAGACTGCCTGCATGAGAGAAATCTAAACGTACATACTTAGCCGTGCAGTTACAAGTGTATGTGGTGACTTACAATAGCGATACCCCCACTCAGCCACCACGCCGTATTCCTAATGATGTAGATGCGATAGCAGAAGAAGATTTGCACGACGAATGCGATAATCGACCCCATTACTGGCGTGTAGATGGGACTAATACCCGGATCCCCGGCAATGAGCAGGTTCCCAAAGCCTCGCGCGAAAGAGTTGAACGCATCCGTTCCGTTCATTATGGTCTGAGCGGTCTCGAATGCCAATACGAAGTACACTGCAACGGAGCATGAGATGGAAAGATCGCCCACAGAAGAAGACGCGTACCGAGGGCTTTGATCTTGACATTGTCGTTCGGGAACGCGAGATGGTAGATGTCTAACAGGTGCCAATCAGCTCTAGCCTCGAAATCGTGAGAGAATATCGGTGTACGCACAGACTTGAACGGCCAGAACACCGTACAACGTGAAGTTGAAGAAGGTTCCAAGAAGCTGTGAGTGAGTTCCGATTTTCGTTAGTGTCACCTGGACAACAGCGCAGTGATGATACCGACCTGGGGACCAAGGCTGTGGAAGACGCAAATCAATTTGATGTCTGGCGCACACAACAGGAGATGGACCTACATATTCTCAATGTTATCTGGTATGGGCGGGAGAGCACCAGCAGGGGGAACGGCGGCCATGGTTGAACGAAAGAGAGAGGAAAGCGGAATGTCGATTATGATTGGACCCTAGGACGTCTATATTCCCCGCAGGGTCACGGAAGTTTGGGTATGGGCGCGGTCGGCGAAATTTGATAACACCGACAGTCCCGTTCGTCACCGTCCTTGGTGGGCGGAGTAAAAGCTTTTCTGATGCTGATGGGTAACGTCCTTGGCTATTTTACCAGCGTGCCTTGCTAAATCGCGAGGCACGAAGGAATGTGTTCGCGTTTGACGGTCAGATCGCAATCGTCAAGTATCCAAGCAGAAAAGGATCCATTATTACAAACTCAAAAAAAGATTTTCGTAGCCCCCGAAAAAAGTGCTTCCGTTGTCCACTCCATCCTGAGAGGGATCAAAGCGCGATTGGATGGTTTTGACGAACGATTCACGGCGGTAGGACGGCGGTGTGGCGAAAGACGACAGGCGTTTTGGGGTAATCCCTAGATCCCTGGATCGGAGACTGATCACAATGATGGAGGACAACTGACTCGTCCCATAAGGGGAATTCTCCTCTTCAACAACCCGAACCGCCCATCTCCGCTCGACATTGGCATCCCTGTTTGCATTCACATCGATGAAATTTAGATGCCATTAGATTCCATTCCAAAGAAGCTGAATTGTTAGTCATCGGGATTCGAATTCACACCCCAGACCGCGTCGTGGTGATGAGCGCTAATCGACTTACGTTCTTATCATTTGAAAGTTTTTATAAAGGTAGATTTCCTCCTTACTTCCGTTCCACCATCGCGAACATGGCCTCCCCACTCGCACCTCTCGTCGAAATCATCACGTCTCAAGTCAAGACGCTCGAGGCGGCCTACGCCAAGGCGGGATCGAGCGTCCCCTCGCTCGATGATCCCTTCATACCTGGTCCCATCGATGCGGACATGGCCGTCGACATGACCAAGCGTATCATTGTCGCTGCCGCCGCCCAGCTCATCGCGACGGTTCGCTCCCCTCCAGAGACTCTCCAGCTCGATTGTACTGGAACGTACACCACAGCCGTGTTCGGTGTCATTGAAGACGCTAATGTGGCGGACATCCTGATGGAGGCCGGCCCCCAGGCAAGAAGCATCGCGTCAATCTAGCGGACAAGAGTGCTAATATGACATAACAGGGTCTTCACGTTAAGGACATTGCCGCTGCTAGTGGTCTCGACGCCGCGATCATTGGTAAATCTCCGCTACAATATCGTGTATTTCAAGCTAACACGTCCGTATAGCGCGCTTCCTCCGTTTCCTCGCGACCAGACACATCTTCAAAGAGCTCTCTCCCGATGTATTCACGAACAACCGCATCTCCACGCTTCTGTGCAAGTTCAAGCCCACGGCTGCCATCAAGGCCGAGTACGTTTGATCTATCCATCCATCGCACTAATCTTGACGCGTCTCCCCCTAGCCCTGTTGGTCGATTCGACGCTGGACCTCTTGCTGGCTTCATCTCGCACATGTACGCGGTCATCGCCTCCGAAAGATCACGTTAATCAACCTTTCCTTTCCTTAGGGCCGATGAAGGTCAATCCGCCTCACCCTACATCAAGGCATTCGTCCACGACCCGAAAGACGACGAGGCCCCGTTCAACGCAGCCCTCAAGACCAAGGCGAAGATGTGGGAGTGGATCGAAGAGCCCGGAAACGAGTGGCGCGCTCGGCGTTTCACTGCTGGCATGAAGGCCGGCGCAGCCATGTTCTCACCCGATATCTTCATCAATGGTACGCACGTGTAGATCACCGAGACGTGCTTTCTCATGACTTTGACAGGTATTGATGGTAAATCGTTGAAAGAGGGTTCGGTCGTTGTCGATGTTGGCGGCAGTGTCGGCTCTTGCACTTTGATCCTCGAAAAGGCGTACCCGCACCTCAAGTATGTCGTGCAGGACTTGCCCAACCAGATTGAAATCGCTGGTCCCGTATGTCATCTTCCAAATCTATCTAGGAATGCTAATTAACCAACAATAATTTAGTACTGGCAGGAGAACGATGCAGACGCCGTCAAGAGCGGACGGGTGTCACTTCAAGGTACCTCCGCCTCTTTTCCCTTTCATTAATGACGAACTAATGCGCTCGTGTCCAGTCCACGACTTCTTCAAGCCCAACCCCGTCAAGGACGCCGCGATCTACTTCATGCGCGTCGTCATCCACGACTGGCCCGACGCCAAAGCCAAGCTCATTATGCAGAACGTCCGCAGCGCCGCCAGCACGTCCTCCAAGCTCGTACTCTTTGACACCCTCGCCTTGCACACCTGCGGGCCCACCCCACTTCCTGCTCCGGAACCCCTCCTCCCCAACCTGGGAATTGCGGCGTCTGGTTTCTTCACTGCTCTTGATGTTGAGGTGAGATTTCGATTTTGGACTGTAAGGCTAATCAACGAGCTAACGATGATTTCAGATGTTGGCGATGTTCAACGGAAAGGAGCGCACGGAGGCCGATTTCCGCGCTTTGGGTGCGGAGACTGGTTGGAAGTTGGAGTCCGTCACGCCTGGAAGGCTGGCAACCTACGTCTTCTCTGCAGTTTAAAAAAGATACATTGAATGTAAAAAGTGTTGTACGAAATATACCAATAGTGCTAGACAAACATGGACGATGGCGCATTAGAGAATTGTCGATCAGTGACACTCTCTTCCCGTGTATGTGCAACTACGCTGGAGGTGCTCGGCCGACCTTGAGGAGTATTGGCGCCGCAGGAGACAATCATGATCGTGTAAAAACTGAATCTTTTAACGCTCGAGGAGGCGCTTTTTCAATGGCGAGCGGGATCGTGTATGACCTTCTGGGGCGTGTGCATCTGCCATGGAATCATATATAACTCGCCGATCTGCCTCCTAGTGGCGCTATTCTTGTACGTACGTAGGACTACTGTTTGATTGGGTGTTGCGTTCTTACATTTAGATCGAGTTACAAGCGGACCATCTTCTCGTAGAGGAGTGTCTTGTCCAAGTCGAGCGGAAGCTTGTGGATGACATCGACAGACTGACAGTAGCCGCGTCTGCACATGATAATCAAGTTTGCTTCCATTCGTTGGGTGGCGCTACGCTAGCTAATGTGGAGTAGGTATTTGATCGACGTAGTATGAAGGTATAAAGAAATTATTAGCATCAGACAATCAAAAGATAGTCTAATAGAAGTCCGCACTCAATAATGGCGCCCAAGTAAAAACCGTTCCGATGAAACTACAGAGAGGTACGTTAGCGTAAAGCTCTCAAACAAGACGAATAGCTTACCACTTTCCAACAACTCTCTGGCTTGCCGACCTGCACCGACGTCAACTGCCATAGCAGATGCGCCGCACCACCGACCAAACCAACGAGGAAGAACGCGTAAGACTGATGGTTTAACAGCCCTACTGTGATGAGAGCCGTCAAGAAGCATAATCCGAAGAAAGCCAGGTATGATTTGACGCGAGAACCAAACAACAACGCGGTCGATTTAACACCGGCCTTGACGTCGTCCTTCATGTCTTGGCAAGCGTATATCGTGTCTGCAACAATGTCAGCCTTTGAAGAGATCTTCAACCAAGATGCTTACCGTACCAAATGGTCCAACTGTCGCGGCAGAGTCATGGGTCAACGAATCACTGACGAAAGAGAGGATGCATACCACCACGTGCCCCCAGCGAGAACCCACGCAGAGGACGGAATCGCGTTCGTCACAGTCGCCCAGCCCATAAAGATCCCCGTGTTAATCGCGATACCTAGAACTCAGGTTAGCGGGGAACGAAAGGACTGTGTGGGATTCAACAACACCTAACCAAGCTTGCGGCCAGTACGTCATGCGCTTCATCAAGGGATACATCCCAGCCAACGGGAATATTGTCGCGTTGCCGATTATCCACCTGTGCGAAGGATGGTAAAGTACGATGGAGAGACGAGGGTTAATGGGACGCACGCAAGCTCATTAGCGCGCCATATCATTCCAAGAAGTATCGAGATGTGTAGCGCGAGAAACATGGACGCGCCGAATACTGATATCTGTTTTGACGCCATCGGCCGATGCTTGGTTCGCTCTAAAACGCGTCAATAAACGGTTGAGCAGAAATTTTGGCTACGCACCGACTTTGGCATCAATATTGCGATCTACGATGTCGTTCCAAACGCAGCCGGTACCTACCAGTGCAGTTTAGCGCTTTTCACAAACTATAATCGACGGTACTCACTAAGAGCATGACATCAATTTCGCTCCTACGCGCGAAGGACGTTGATAAACTCACCTGTGGGAGACACAAGCGCCAATGAAACCGATAATGAAGAGGTAGAGGAATGTTCCCATCGGAAGCGCCACCGTGCGCGCAGCCATAGTGAGTGCCCATGCTTCACAAGAGGGTAAGCTACACGATCCACGTAGACGCTCCGCTTTGACTTGCCGTAAGGCCAAAACACTACCATGGTCCCTGCAAAGTATTTAACGCGTGTAAGCGCGACCTGGAGGTTCATTAGAGCTCATAAACAAGGAGGAGGAGGGAGCTGCGCACCCATGGATGTAAACTCGCCGACAGTGACCTCGACATCGCAGGAGAGAGGGCAGGGGAAATGCCTTCCGGCGCCTTCAAGTACCAGCGCTATGTAGGTACCTTGTCAAGCGCTGGCGCGCGTTTCTATGGATCGTTAGTGGCAAGATATAAGGAAAGGGTCCCACACGTTCCACCATCCGTCAGGTCAAGGACATTCGAAAGAAATCTTTTCCAGCATCTGCGAATCACGATCGAGTTCGTTGTCAAGCTTAGCACGGCTGAACTGGCGGATGAACCACAGGCGTGCAATCGGAATTAGGGGTGAGGATGATAATGAACTGATCATTCCGAATCCGGTGCAAATCACTTGTACTTCAGGGACCTAAATTCCTAAATGGAAGCGCTCAGTGGCCTCCTCCGAGTCCTCGGGTTTAATGGTGTTGTATAGCGTTGTATCCTACAAGGTGGTGCCTTGCGAGTCGCCATACATAGACGAAAACGAAAATAGGATTTGAATGTACAGAAAGAGAGAGAAATAAATAGATAGCACGTATTACTTTTCCCGAACAAAATGGATCTGACTACTATCAACGGCTATGGGTGGGTTGTTGAGGATGAGCTGCCGTGCAGCCTCCGACCTGGGTTCCATGGAGCATTCAAATGGAATGGGGGAACTGAAGAGTGCGCAAGTTAACAACGAGAGCAGAGATGGAGGTCGAGCGGTACATACCTAACAATGCCATCTGTATATTTCCCTTCGATTTCTATCTCGTTCCCAAACTTGTCTTTGGCCTTACCGAGGCGGAAAACTGCGAGAATGGATGCTATGGCGATCCACATGCTGGCGTCTGCAGCCCAGCGCCCAACGCAGATACTAAAAGTAATGGTGTATTATTAGTTTAAATGGCTGATGCGAGGTGATCAAGGCATACCGACGCCCAAACCCAAACACCGACGGCCTGTCGTCCGAGATAGTTCCCTCGGGAGTGATGAAGCGTTCAGGATTGAACTCGTATGCGTTAGCATAGAGCCGTTCATCGCGGGACATCGCCCTGGAGGCCAAAGATTATGAGCAAGTCTTTCTTGTGTGTAATACGGAGGGAGCGCCCACCATTGGTTATAGATGATCGTTGTACCTATCACACCATGATAAAGATAAGTTGCCGATTCGCCAGCAAGACCGTCAAACGCGCTGACCTTTGGGAATGAAGTACCCCTTGTATACATCGTCTTCTGTACTGGAATGAGGCACGCCTAGACACGGTCACTGGCTGAAGAGTTGATGATACACGGCGAGCTTGCCTAGTGGGAATGGACCGTGCCAGCGCAGGACTTCACGGACAAGCGCCTCCACGTACACAAGGGAGTCGCGATCCTCAAACGTCGGAAGTCGGTCGTTTCCTATCACAGCATCAATCTCCGCCTGCGCCTTGGCCTGGATATGGGGGAACTGAATCATCGCCAGTGTGAACGACAGTAGTACGGAGAGGACCTGAAGAAGTTTTCAGCTGACTAAAAATTGTCTATGCGAAGCGCTACGAACGGTCTCCATTGCAGCCGCAAAGGTCGTGACACCGACGGCTTTAACCACGTCTTCTGGGACATGGTGAGCACCTTCGACCGCGTTTTTCTCTATCATGTCGACGGTCCAGCACGGCACAGCGGTTCCAGCCTCCTAAACTGATGTAAGCGCGTTGAACGGGAAGTAGAGACGCGTCCAAACCATTGATTTCTTGACCGAGTTGTAGGGGAAGTTCTGAATCTGCCTGAGTAGTTTACGAGAATAAGCGCAGCGCTTGTGGAGTTCCGGAAGAATGGGTAGAGGGATCCATGGTGGGATGTGTCGCACTGCAATTGAATGAGGAAAAGTAGAACGCGATCTGACACGACTCACGAGGCGGGCACATGTTAAGCAGATTAGTGCCTGGGAATAACGCGCCGGAGAACAATCCAATCGTTTCGTAGGTAAGCTCGAGCAGTTCATCTTCGGGTTCCGCGTTGTGTCCATAGACGGCGTATGTCATGACGGATGCGGGGAAGCTAATTATAGGTGAGTAGACTCTGAAGGGAAATCGTCGACACTCACCGTTTGAAATGCTCCTCGAACTGTTTTTGGTCAGTCAACAGATCATGTAGGAGCGCCTTGCATTTGTTCAGGTGAACGGGGTGTAAGACACCAGTCTCTTCACGTCGTAGGCGTTGTTGCATGATACGACGGTCGCGACGCCATTCCTCTCCGTAATGTTTGAGTCCCATGTTAATGTGCCAACCCGCCCTACAAGTAAGGGTACGGTCAGAAAACGCGCCAGGACTTGAAGAAAGACATACATTCCCATGACGGTGATCTCTGGACGATCAGAGTATATCCTAGAGCGCTTGGCGAGAAGATCTTCTGCAACTTCCGCAGAGTTGATGACGACCAGGTTTTGTCCAAGCGCGTGCACGTACATAATGTCGCCTGCAGTTCGTGTAAATGGCACGCTTCAAGAAAATAGATGTACCAACCGTGAGTCTGCGCCCATTTCTGGAACGTGAGCCATTGAAATGAGCTCGGAAGGTCGAGTAGGTTGCCGATAATTGGGTATGCCTTGGGTCCAGGAGGATAGGGAGCAATAACTCGGCGGCTCGGCTTGAATATTACGAGACAAACGAGGCCCAGTAGGACAGCCCAAGTTGTAGGGGAGTCGGTCAGCGCCATGGATGGGGGACGAGTTGAGAGATGAGCGCGGTGTTGGCGCTTATAACAAACATGTCAATCAACGCTCAAAGGAGGGGAATGATGGCGGAGGCAGAAACCCAATTTCAACCCTGGCCGGCCTCCGCCGGCTGAACTAGCTCGTGATCTGCTGTGCTGGCTCACTTAGTCACCCCTGCACCAAAAATGTCAGTTGCCAAGTCGTGCCTTTGGCGCCCAGGTAAGTCTATGGGCGCACTGTCAGGTTTATCCCGTCTACAAATATTGCATACGTGAACTCTTCATGATCTGAACCACGATGAATGCCACCGCGACGCGTACTGCTACCTTTTTCGCGCTCGGGGAGCTAAAGCCCTCTAGCAGCCTCGCGGTCTGTGTTGCGGGTCTTCTTGTCGCGCTCCTATTTCTTCGACGACCGAAAGCTCGTCTACCTCCTGGTCCTAGAGGTTGGCCGATTATTGGAAACCTTTTTGACTTGCCTGCCACCGACGACCCCATACCATGGACGCCTCATAGGGAGAAGTATGGTACGCGTCGCTTTTGCATAACCCCGTACATCTGCTCATAACGAATAGGCCCTGTCAGTTCCGTGACCGTTCTGGGTAACAACATCGTCCTGTTGAATGATCTCAAATCATGTACGGAGCTCCTTGATAAACGGTCTTCACTCTACTCTGGTCGCCCATTCTTTCCTTTTGCTAGTGGCTTGTAAGTCATTTGTCGCATTTGACGCGTGAAATGTAACTCAGTCGGGTGCTATCAGAGTCGGATGGGACCAGCAAATGATCATGGCCCAGCCTGGAGATCACTTTCGCAGAATGAGGACACTTTTGAAGTCACATATCGGGTCGTATGCAGCAGCATCGCCTTTTTATCCCATCCAGGAGTTGGAATCTAGACGCCTCATCCTTCGCGTCTCGAAACGCCCGGACGAGTTGATTCCCCAGCTACGAACGTATGATTCATTTCTATCCCCACTTTGCTATTCACAAACATCTATTGCAGTGCTGCAGGCGCCATAGCACTCCACATATCGCATGGTTATCAAGTGGAGACCGAAAAACCGGACATACTAGTCAACTTGGTGGAAAACGCCGCCAAAGATTTCTTCAAAGCGACAATGCCAGGCGCATGGTTCATCGATATATTCCCTTGGAGTACGTGTTCGTCCGCCCCCATCGCGGTTGTCTCATCTCAGTTCACAGTGAAGCACCTTCCTCGGTGGTTTAAGTTCCACAAGGTCGCCGCAGAATTCCGTGAGCGTAACTTTGCTCAGACAGAACGCCCGTATCAGTTCGTGAAGGGTGAAATTGTGTGTCCTCGCATCATGCCCCAGTCCTCCCTTGATCCTCAGATATTCTTAGGCTGCAGGATGTGCTGAACCGTCCTTCACGTCTCTCGCTCTTGGAGAAAATCCTGAACCTGCCACCGAGTATGCTCTCAAGTTTGCGGCCACTGCGATATACGGCGGCGGATCTGATCCAGTATGTCTCCATGAAACTCTGAGCGATAAGGCTTACATCGCATCCAGGCCGTGGGCGCTTTAAGTGCGTTTGTTCTACTGATGGTGATGCACCCAGAGTGCCAGCAACGTGCGCGGGCCGAACTCGACGCCGTGGTAGGCACAAAGAGGCTCCCGGTAGTGGCTGATCGCCCTCGTCTGCCGTACATCGAAGCCATCATGAAGGAAGTCTTCCGATGGCACTGCGTCGGACGCATTGGTGAGTTTCGCACCTTCATGATGGTGAGGTGGAATCTTGATCTCATGGTTCGCAGGCATACCCCATCGAGTAACAGATGATGATCACTATAACGGCTACCTTATCCCCAAAGACGCGCTCATCCTTCCTCATATGTGGTAAGCAGTCCCCCACTTACAATCCGAATCGTATTTACTCGTTAACCAGGAACATCACCCATGATCCCGAGCTGTACTCGTCCCCAGATGCATTCAACCCAGACAGGTTCCTCGGTGAAAGCCCCGAGCTAGATCCCTCGACGTATCTCTTTGGATTCGGTAGAAGGTGGGTTACTGTAATCCCGCTGTTTCGCCCATTGACCGTCTTGGTAGAGCATGCCCAGGGAAGGACCTCGCCCATTCGCACATGTTCATTACCATCGCTATGATCCTGGCCGTGTACACGATAGGGAAGCCCAAGAACGAACGCGGGGAAGACGTTGAGCCGGTTTGCGAGTTCTTGCCCGGCACGGTCAGGTGCGCATCGTGCTCTGAATGTGGGAGTTATTTATGATGCTGATTACGCTTATAGCCATCCTCGTCCCTTTGGGTATACACTCCAGGTTCGCTCGGGGGAGGCACAAGCCTTGATTGATTCTATTGAAGAGGAGGCTCCACCACGGCCCAGTGATGGATACAAATTGTGATATTTCAATGAAGACGGTACTTTGGATAGCTCGTGATGATTTGTGGTACTCGCGAAACATGACCTTTCCTGTCGTTGGGTTTGATCTTTAGACAAGAGTAAGCATCTTGGAAGACTAGTCGAGAAAGGCGTGCTATCATTATGTCTTTTATAAGACGTAGTAGTCAATTAACACTCGAAGGACGAAAGCAGGAAATAAGCCGTACCTCTTCGGTGTCATTCGTCATTCGCACCAAAAAGTGAGCGAACGAATTCGCTGTCTTTAGTGCCTTCTTGAGGATCATCGAAGCCGGCGATAATAAAATTGCTTTTGAGGAAGGAGTGCTCACGATGAATGTTTTTCGAATGGTGTCTTCGTCTATTCGTTCGCCGACACCAGTCTCGCCCAGCTCGCGTCGGCGAGCGTGCCAGGCAGCACCACCCAGATGAACATGGCTGCGCTGGGCATCACCATCGTCGATGATCTAGTGGAGTTTGTCTCGACGACTAACTTCGAACGCTTCCCGATATTAACGGATGCGAATGAGTTTCTTACGCAACAGCTCTCGGAGTTCTATGTGGGTGGTTGGAGCGCACCGGTTATAATTCAAACGCGAAGGTTCTTTATCGGTCCAAGTGTATTCGTTTGCATTCTTCTTTTCTACAAAGTTTTCAATGGACCAAGATAACGAATTCAGACTTTCGTTCTTCGATTCAGGACCCACCACCTTGCCGCGAGGAAAGGAAGTTGAATTCCAATACAGTGATTGTGATACACAATACAACTAGGGTATAACCTTACAGTCAAATAGGAGAAAAAACAAACGTATAAAGCTGCCCCGGAATGGCGGTCTCAAGCTTCCACCCACACTCCTTCCCCAACGCCTCAAACTCGTCTTTCGTCCTTTCCTTTCCACCCTGCGAAGCCAACAACTACGACAACAACATCAATCAGAATCGGTACCCTGCTAAAAGCTACGGTCACTTACACCAATATCCATACCCGTTAAGAACCCTCCTCCAGCGACTCCCAGGTTACCGAGGAGAGGGTAGGGCGCCTCAACGGGATTCGAGGAATCCGCGCAGGTGTACGTCGCCATTTGCTCGAATACAACAACCTTGGAGGAGGGACTGGCAGCGGCGCGGAGGTTGGTAAGGATCTCCTTGCATTTCGCGTCAGGCCAGTCGTGCAGGATCATGCGGAGGAAGTAGACTGCAGCACCCTTGATAGGTTGTGCAGTGAAGAAGTTGTGCACTATCTGATTGTCAGTACCCGACCAAAGCGAGGAGAAGAGAGTACAGCACCTTGGAGTTTGACAGTTCCGTTTTTGACTGCGTCGGGTGAGTTGGAGTCCCAGTACTACCATAGAGTGTGAGCCTGCTCAGACGCAGACGGAAGAGCCTCACCTTCTCGGCTTCCGCGATTTGTTGACTCAAGTCTTGAACGACATACTGAAGCTTGGGGAACGCGTTGTAGAGAAGGATAGTAGCAGATCCATTACCACCGCCGACGTCAACCACGACGTCGCCTGCCTGCAGGCTTGCGCCATTAATACCTAACTGAGATTAGCTCCGTAGCCATCATGATTTCTCAGCGTAGTAGTACCTTTGACAAAAATCTCGGGCGAGAACTGCTTATTCGCCCCTGCCATCAAGACAGCCTGCCGATTAGCGCTGGCCTCATTTCCAGGCCTTCCTGCAAATTCCCAGATAGTGTCCGTTGTGTCGTAAGCCAAGTTGAACGGCGTGGCGGCTTTGCTCGGGTCTTTGAGGTACGGTGCGATGTATGGCGCAATTTTCAAACATTCGGTGCCGCTAACGACGAGGTCAGACGATGCAGGAATCCAGGTAGAAGGGAACGCACCCGTATGAGACAAAAGCGGCCATAGGGGATTTCTCGTATCGGTCGATAGGACTATCGGTGGATGTGGTTGAACACGTTAGTATCAATGTCATGCAAAGTAACGTACTTGGCTTGAATCTCCTTGACGCTTTTCATCTTGAAAAGCAGAGACGAGATACGGTTGTTGGTAAACACGTTGGGTGAAAGCTCTTTGAAAATGTGTCGTGTCGCCAAGTAACGCAGGAAGCGTCCTGAGCAATTGTTAAAATCGAGACCAGCGGCCAAGGACGTTACTACTCACCTAACGTCGACGCGTCCGTTCCGCTAATAGCAGCGATATCATTAAGGTGGAGTCCCTACCAGACAGTCAGAAACGGTAGTAGACACGCGACCGTGGAATCTTACCTGTGGTCCTGCCTCGATCAATATATCGACAACATTGTTGTCCTCGACGTATGC
>QLPD01007883.1:0-22047 GCA_003314085.1 Hymenopellis raphanipes | reverse complement strand
ACGTCGAGGTACAGAGACTACTCTCGAATCAAGCGGAGCAAAGAAGAGTGACAGAGGCGGAAGTAGTGAGGATATTGGAGACAGTGACAGAGACGACTCCCGAGATAGCAGGTCTGTCGCTAGATCCTCTCCAATCCACAAGAGGCGCAAGCGTGGAAGTCCCTCCCCCTCCGATGATGGGTCTAGCTCCGGCGGCGGTAGCAAGCGTCCCAAACGCAAACGCCGCCACGGAAAGAAACATCGTCGAGCTCGTTCCCATGGATCCTCTTCAGGTGAAGAGCAAGACGACCTTCTCTTCGGATGGGCCCCAGCTGCTCTCCTCAAGGAAGTCCTCCTCTCCCCCGAACACAAACTCGTCCGTTCCATGGTCGAGAATCATCGACTCGACGCCAAAGAGGCTCTCCACAGTCTCCTCCGCTCCGGAATTGCACCCGTCTTCCCCAATGCTCTCTGGAAAAAAGTCCTCCTTGACGAAGTCGTCGACTTCGATGAAATCAACGCCTTCTTTTTCTCCACTAAACTTGAACTCGACCCCGCTCCTCTCGGTACAGCTGCTGCAACGCTACAGCAAGCCGTGGGACGTCGCGCGGATAAGAAGACGGTCAGCTCTTCAAGCATCTGGTACCGCTGCTTTGATCGCTACAGCTCAGCGGTCGAGACAGTCTTCCCAATTCGACGAGATGAACTCCGCGCCTGGAGGCAGCACGTCGACGACCTCTTCACCTCCAAGCAAGAATCCTCTCACATCCGAATCATCGCCTACGATGTTGCTGCTCGCAAAGTCATCGGCTCAAACCCGAGCATCCTCTTCAATCAGTGGGACCACTCCGAGATCCAAAAGCTCCGAGGCGTTTTCCTCGACCGTGATGGAGTCCGGTACGACGACATCGAAGGAATCGGCGGTGAATCGAGTAATCAAGGAAGCGTCAAGAAGACCAAGTCCGGGAAGACACAATCCATCTGTAACAATTGGAACGAGGGAAAGTGTTTCCGAGTTCCTTGTTCGAGACAGCACATCTGCAAGAACTGCAGCGGACCGCACGCAGCCACCGCTTGCGAGCAGAAAAGTGCCTGAGGCGTCGGCGTGGCATTCCGGCCTTTCAAGGGTCTGGCATGCAGCGCATCGTTTCGTGGAAAGTTTCGATGGGGATGATGAGGAGGAAGATGTTCGAATGGAATCTGGTGGTGCCGTAGTGTCCGCGAGTTTCCTGCCGCGATATTTGCGGGGTTTCGGTTGGAAGAAGACCGCACCGCGTGGCAGTCGAACAGCGTGGTTTACAGAAGTTGATGAACCCCTCCCTAGTCCTCCTGCAAAAGAATATCAACCACAAACGATTAGAACGATCCATAACAATCCGCACCTGTTCCACGTCTCGACACCCATCAATATAGACCGCTTCGCGAGTCTTCTCTCTATCCATCCAAATCATCTCTTCGTCGCGTCGGTCGTCCGTTCTCTGCACATCGGTCTTTGGCCTTGGGCCGATACGAATCCCACTGGTGATTTCCCCGAAACTTGGGACAACGCGTGGGCAAATATTCCGTCGGAGAAAGAGCGCGACTTCATTCATGATCAGTGTCAAGAGGAAGTACAAAAGGGGCAACACTCACCTGCGTTTGGCCCTGAGTTGTTACCCGGCATGTATTTAACGTCAAACATCGCGGTCCCAAAACCGCATACTGACGGGGACCTTCGTCTAGCTCAACTCCATCCCGGAAAACACCTACTCCTGTGGAAATCTGACGTCGCGGGCGCGTTCAGAAACATCCTTCGCGTCCTCCACGTACCCGGGGACGTCAACTTAGTCGCTGATGCCCTCTCTCGCGACAATCTCGATGCTCTACGCATCCTCACTCCTCGACTCATAGTCGAATCCTTTAAACCCCCTCGAACGATGCTGGGGGCATCAGAAAAATGAGAATACAGCAAACGCGCGGGTCGAGGCAACCGAAGAGGAAACCTTGGTCCCGCGATAAGCTCGTCCATGAACGAGCGATTGCGCTGGGTCTAGCCATCGACATTTCAACCAGCAGTAACTATGATTCTGGCCTCAATTCTTATCTCGCTTTTTGCTCAATGCATCAACTCCCTGTAGACCCGACCGAGGATACACTCTCCTTTTTCGTCGTCTACATGTCAGCGCACATAAAACCTGACTCAGTTGGCACGTACCTCTCGGGAATATGCAACAAACTCGAGGCGTACTTCCCTCATGTTCGGGCCATACGCCTCTCTTACCTCGTCACGCGTACACTAGCCGGCTGTCGCAAACGTTTCAAATCTGCCATTCACAGGAAACTTCCTCTCGGTCGAGCACACCTTCTCACAGCGGCTACTTTACTCAACGACCACTCCTCTCACGATGACCTACTCTTCGTCGCGATGCTGCACACCGGCTTCGCTGGGCTCATGCGACTAGGCGAGTTGTCAGTACCGGACAATGTGGCGATCAGGGATTACAGTAAATGCTCAAAGCGCTCGACCGTCATCATTTTCCAGCGCGGTTATGGATTCGACTTACCGTTTCATAAAGCGGACCGTTTCTTCGAAGGGAACAAAATTCGGATAGTTCAACGCGGCGCGTTGGATCCTGCACCTCTCTTCCGTCGATACCTCGCTTCACGCGACAGAGTATCCCGCCTGAACCCTTTCCTCTGCATCAGGAAAAGTGGTCTACCACTCTGGTCTACCATAGTTCACCTAAGGGCATGTGGTTGACTTAGAGATGAAAAGGTTCTCAAAGAGTCAAGTTAACTAAACACACAGTCCACCCCTGACCTATTCTTAAGTTAACTTGAAAGCAACTTAAGTCACATTCAGTTGCTTTTAGATGCCCACAACACGCCCTAAATTAACTATATATTCCCCAAGATGAAGTCAATTCCAATAAAATCACTTCAAATTAGACTGGGAAATATACAACTCAATCCAAGTTTGAGGATACACCATAAAATGATAAAAGAAAGTAGCATTAAACCAGTATTGAACATTATATATAGGTACAAAATATGTCCACATTCCAAAAAGGCTCACAGGGCACTACACAGGTTCATCACCACACACAGCTATACAGAATCCTTATTCTTGCCACGGTCATACCTCATCACCACTGTCGGACCGAGGCCCTCCAGATAGTTTGTCGTCGTACCTGGTTGATCCTTGTTATCGTTTGGGCTCAGTCGTCGTCGTCATTCCCCCTCGTCGGGATTCAGGCTTTGTCCTCATCATGGTTCAGGTGTGGTCCTTGTCGTGGTTCAGGTGCGGTCCTCATGAGCACTCAGCATGGTCCTCGTCATTGTTCGGGCTTGGTCCTCATCCTCATTCAGTCGCAGTTCGGATGCGGTCCCTGTCGTAGTTCGGTCCTCGTCGGCGCTCAGGCATGGTTCTCGTCGGCAGTCAGGCTTGGTCCTCGTCGTCATTCAGGCGCGTATGGTCGTGGTACTTGGTTATTTTGGTTGTCGTAGCCATCGTGTACTCAGTAGTTGTAATCGTCGTGCTTGGTTGTTCTGGTCGTGGGGAATGCTCGGTCGCCATGGTTTCAACACCGGTCCTGTTTGTGGTGGTTGCGCTCGTCCTATTCGTAGTGATTGTGCTTGTCGTATTCATGGTCGTTGTGTTCATTGTGCTTGTGTTCGTCTTGCTTGTGATCGTTGTGGTCAGGTCGGGGGTCGCAGTTGGAATCACTCGTGTTGGATGCCATGGTAGTCATCTATGGACATGTTTAGTGCTTTAAGGGATACGGCTGTGACAACACACCGTGTGGCGAAAAAATTCTTAGAGCAAAGAGTGCGATAGTCTAGCAGAGCACCGTTAACGGCGGCGGGGAAATGACTCCAAAATAGACTCACAAGGCCAATGGTAACCTTCGGCTCTTTGTTGTGCTGTAAAAAACTGCATGTAGCAGCCCTCAGTGAGTGACGACGGGAAGGTAAAAGCGCACTCACGGCTGTCAGTGAGAGATGGTGGGAAAGGACTAAGTTGATACAAAGAAGTTAGTGATGAAAAGCAACAAAAATGAAAGAAAAACGCAGTAGAAGACAATAGTAGCCTGGCCAGAAGGTTTGATGTGTATGCGGAGGACCTAGCAGTGACGACACCCCTCCCAACCATGGGCCCACAAAGCCCTGCTCAAGGTCGGCCTGGCTCTCCATGGGCCCACGCTTGGGTATCATGTCGTCGTCGTGCCAAATATAATGAACCTAACCATGTTGCTCAATGTTAGAAGGACGGAAGCGAAAACGAGAATGCACCATGCAGTGCTGCCCATCTACAGATGGCGCAGTATTCATTCCTCTAGCTGTCGCTCTTCGGCGTAGCATCTCGACGGACCAAAGACGACAATGACAATGACAGAAAATGCTGCCACCTTACGCGACGTCCAACGGCGTGGCGGGTACCGAGAGAGCAAGAGACAGAGGTGAGAAAACCTCGAATTTTAGGAAGGGAGCGGCCCTTGTGGCGATCGTGGTCGTGGTTAGAGAGTAAGAGCAGGAGACTCCGAACGGTTGATCGAGAAGTCAACACTCACGTGACACAGACATGACGGCCGTCGGATCCGCTTAGCGGTTGGACTTGGGATTTTTGCAGTGTGGAGAAAATAATATATAATGAGTATCACAATGAGGATGGAAAGGATAGATGGATATCAGGAATGTTTAGTGGCCGGTCTACAGAGCCCTCCTCAAGGTCGGCCTGATTCTCCATACTGGGCCGGCCACCAAGCAGTTAACATGACGAGAGTAAAAACGGGCGACACCAGTCAACAGTGCTTTAAACGAGTACTCGGCATTTTCAACAGCCTGTGAGCAGGATTGTTGCTGTCAGCACTAAGATGTCGGAGGCTACAGATGATCGTCAGAGTTCGCTCAACCCAGTTCGACGAGCAATCAGAATTGTCGCCCCAAAACATGCTACCATCTAACCGATTCATAGCACAGGCCCCATAAAAGTTTAATTGAATGGTATACTACGACCAACAAGCAAGTGAAAGCAGGAACACGATCTATGTTGAAGGCAGTAAGTCCTTACATGGTGACTTTCCCATAAGCGGGGAAACTTACAATTAAGTTGCTGCAAGACGGGTAGCCATGAGTGGATCATGATTTATAGAAGGACTTACATATTGTGTTACGCAGAGCTGGGGAGGCATGAAGGTAGAGCGAAGGAAAGCGGTCCCAGAACAAAAGAGGTTCAGCGCTGTATCCACTGCCCGAAAGATCGCAGCCAGAATGGATCGATATCGAAGGAGCCCGAAGAAACAGAAGAGACAGAAGAGACAGAACAAGTTATATGGCCAGAGACACGTCGCCGTTGACAGTGATACTATGCGGCTGCACATCGTCGTAGAAGTTGTTGCTGGATTGTCTTGATCAGTTCACACGCGATCGTCTATCTCTCACCACCACCAGCACCTCATCGAGCTCCTGCGATTGGACCCTAGCGACTACGGCGCCATCATGTAAACCTCCCGACGGACACTGCTGGACGACGGCGCCGGCTTTTACATGCTGGACGAGCGCGGATGAATTTGGGAAAACAAGCGGCCAGGCAAACGGTGTAACGAGTTGCTGTTCGTTCTGTCCACAGTGTCTTACTCTGCCTGCCCTAGAACGGCTTTTCCTGTTGCGATTCGCGTATATCTCCTGCCACGCTTGGCCAGGCAGCGGGATCGATCCTTTACTTCCTCCCTCGACGAAGTGATGTATGTCGCGTAAGCCTCAATGAAGGGCAGGAACGCTTCGGGAAGGTGGAGAAGAGCTTCCAGAGACAGGATTAGCCCCGCGCGTCATGTTCGTGCATTCAACGAGGCAAGCAGTCGGATTTCGGGCTGGAAATCGTCGCAGACACATCCAGCCTCAATTTGTGTGTATGTCATCTTTCTTTTTTACCTGTTGACTGACCTGGGACAGGCCCTTCTTTTACACTCCAACCACAACGAGTCCGACGACGACGACGGTCCCAACGCGTAAGCCCCGGTGAGGCAGCATACGACAAATTATGGACTGAACAACGTTTGCACCTTTATCATGGACTTTGCAAGCAGGATGGTGCCGCCGCCCACGGATAGAGGTGCATATTGTTTGATTTATCCTCCATTGAATTTATTCTAATTTTTGAACACTAGGCTCTCGTCGCCATTTCTGCCATTGGCCGTGACCCGAAGCGGCGATGTTCCCGTTCCGCGATCGCTCTTCTCTCTTGCCTCCTCCCAGCACAGCACCCCAACGAGATGCGGTGCTATGGCCTCGGGTCTTTTTGCGGGCCCGCTCTCGACACTTTTCTTCGTTTTCTTTTCTTTTTTGGATCCATGACACGCGGGAACGGCTTCCAGCAGCCGCGAGGACGACTTCATTACATTCTGCTTTCCCGCCGAACAACGACATTGCGTTAGACTCCAGGACGGAGCAGCAACACTTCAAAAGGCTGGATTAGCTCGCCCGCATTGTCTCAGTCAGACCTTCAACGAGGCAGTGGTTAGTTTTTTCGGACTTGGAGGGCGCGGCGCACGCATCCAGTCCAAATGGTGCGTATTCTTCTCTGTTTCTCCTTTATTTTCATTAAATTTGACTTGTCCAGGCCTACGCATGACTATCGAGGAGCACGCCATGCTATACTCTACGACGCCGACGACGGCCGCACGACGGTGACCTAAAGACATAGACGGCCTTATCCTCTAACCACCACCTCCAATCCCGGTTCCCACTTGGCAACGTGAGACAGCTGCCGCGGCGCTGCCTTACGCCCGTCGTCCTTTACGCCCGTCGTCCTTTGGCCCCGAGAGTGCAGTGACGTGAGCCACACGCGGACCACCAGATAAAGAGAACGACTTTGGGTCGGTTGTGTTTACGACAAGCACCAGCACAGTCCGTACGCGTAAGCCTCGGGGACGGAGCAGCCTTCGAAAGGCCGAATTATTTTCTGCGCCGTCGTATTTGTCCCTACAACGACAATGACGACGATGCTCAGGATTTTGATCTTTATTGAGGACAAGCTGGGTGATGCGGCTGAGCTCGTTTTAGCTCGCTCGCACATGGACTAACGATGCAGGTTACCATCCCATTGTTAAACCGCTGTACCATCGTCCGGTCCCCACCACGAGTCAGAGGTTGGATTCCCGTTTGCGCCGCTGTGTTCTCACAGATAGTTTACATGTAGTTACAGGAACCCTTGTCCCCATCATCTCTTGCCAGAGTCAAGGGTCTTGTATAGGTTAGCGTACGGAAGAAGAAAATTCATTTGCTCTGGTACTATTTGAACTGCTGTAAGGCATATAGTGATAGTCGAGTTGAAAACTTGTCGTTGCTCCTGCTTGGGTACACTTGAGGTGAACCTGATACTACTTGGGGCTAGGTCTCGAAAGGAAGTGGACTAGGGCATGATTGGGTTGTCCTAAGCTTACTTGAGTAGATGAGACATATATGAGTTAACTTGGAAGGACTTAGATTGACCAGAGTGTATCAATGCACTCTGGTTAACTTTAGGTACGGCTATATTCCTAAGTTACCCAGACGCTAAAGTGCTTTTCCTGATGTAGCCCTCCCTGGAGTTTCAATACACGCTTGCGGCCTTCCCTTGGGGAGGTCGGCTCATGGTCTACCTTCGTGTTCGTATCATCTCAGATTGGCGCCACCAAAAAGTCTGTGTCTGCTGAATATGGCCAACGTGGGGATCGAACCCAAGACCTTCGCGTCTAACTTTGGAGTATTAGCACGACGCTCTAACCAGCTGAGCTAGTCGGCCGATAGCATGTGCGCCACACTATTATGTAATATACATAGGGCTGTTTGGCGCACGCAACGATGAATGGATGTCCTGAAAACAATGGAGCTGATTTAAGAGTATGAAGGTAACCATAGTCTTTTGTAAGCTGTAATGGTTGTGTTTAGTTATAGTCTACTTGTACACTATGAAAGCTCAGACAGCTATTCACATGGATCACATAACTTCAATGCTTTTTTTTCTTTGAATCTCTCCAGCATCCTCAACCTACGTACTAGAATTGCACTTCTCCTCATCCTAGGCGCGCAAAATCGCCGGGAAAGCGAGAATATCTCCACACACCGAAATTTGAACCTCACTCTGGAATTCGGTGTCCCTCTTCTTCAACGTCGGGAAACCCTTCTGCGGGCAACCAAGGCAATGGAGAGACGTAAGCTGCAGTCTCGGCCGGCGTGTCCTGCACATTGCGACAAACTCCTCGTTCACAAATCTAAACGCAGGCTCGCCCTTGGCGAAGCTCGCGAATACCAACATCGCCAAGTTGGGCAACAGTGCGATAGTTGAGAGGTTCTCGACGAGCAATGACATGCCGTCGTGTATGGCCTGCAGCTCGCGCGGAGATAGCGTAAAAGCTTCGCAGCCATATGATAGCTCCAGTCTTTGGAGGCTAGGCGTCAGCGTGAAGATGTCGGCGAGGCTGGCCGTTTGGGAGCACAGGTTACTAGTTAGCGCCGCCCAGCATCAATTGTGTCAGCGCGCATCCGGAGCGCTTGAGAAAGGCGAGTAGGGCGGGAAGGGACACTGGGGACACGAGGGTAGGTTTCAGGATGAGCTCCACGTCGACTGCGTCTGTGAAGAAGATGGAGAGGTCGGATAGGGATGGGAGAGAGAGGTGGTATAGAAGGCCCACGTCGGATGTTTCGAAGCGCGTGACTCGATCCCGGCGTATGTAGTCCTCGATGTCGACGAGCCGGGGAACCCACTCGTCGTCGTAGGGCAGCACGCCCGGATCGAGAGTTACGTCCTCGGCGTTTGGGCAGAGAGAGAAGGCGTCGAGGGATGAATCCGAGTGGCAATATTTGAACTTGATAACAGAGGGAAGCGTGACGCCGTCTGCGTGCAGACGGTTCCCGGCGACGCACAATTCGACAAGGCTGGGCGCATCGTGGAAAGCGCCGATTGGAGGCAAGCGTGTCCAGTGATAGTCTTTCCCGTGTGTCCAGTAGGTTAGGACCTTTAGCCGTTCCAGGCGCTTTCCGAGGTTTGAGGTGAGCTCAATGGCGTTCATGGAAAGGACATAGAGATACACTTCTCTCCACCGATTAGAGTGCTCCATAAGCGCGCGCAGGAGCATGTGCGCGTTCCTGCTGCCGTCTGTGAAGCGGATGTACAAGTCGCGTTGGCCGCTGTTGGCTAATGCCGCTCTCAAGACTGCGATAAGGTTTCTGGCCCTGTTGTGGCGCGTCGTTGTGCTACTGTCAATCGACATAGTCGCCCAGAGCTCGGTGCAGCCCAATGCCGCAGCGCGCCAGATTCTGGAGACTCGGATGAGTGGCCACGGTCCGGCATCGACGTTGAACACGTCGTATCCGCGCTCTCCCGATTCAAAATCATCCGGGATAGTGCTCAGTTCTAAGAAGATGGCTTGCAGGACCTCTATTGGGAGACGATGGGTGGCGGAGTAGACAGAGCGGTAAATGCGACGTCCAGCGACACTTCTCCTTTCTGTAGGATGGGTATCTGCATTTGGCGGATTTGAGTCTAGGGACCTGATGTTGAGCTGATCCTGTGTGGGGATATCATTTGATTGGAGGAGGGGTGGAACGATGCTTTGTGCTATTGACTGGATCTCACTGGTTTGAGAATTGAGCATACTCTGTGAGTGCGGGGGATGTGCAAGTTCCTAGTCAAGCCAAAAGGTCAGAAAAAAGAGCACTGTAAAGAGAGTTGCTAGCCTAACTGGATGGTCGTGGTCGAAGGCAATGATGGGGAATGTCATGTGGCTATTTAAGTATGTCGATTGTTGAAGGACCAGGCGTTATTGTCGTCCATTTCAGGAAATGTTCAACAATGGGGACACGTGTGCAAGTGGATTGCTGCGGCGGCTGGGCGAGTCGTCTACTTGAACACTGCCAACCTTGTCCTCAGCGCGTAAAATTGCCCAGAAAGACGTATCCCCGCTTATTATGTGAATTAATAGATTCCCGTCCTTGTCCGAGCTCAGCCCTTCACTGTTCCTCTTCAATGCCTTCTGTGAACACTCAAGGCAGGTTATTTATGATGCGAACTGGACGTATATTCACCGAATTTGTTGTCAATGTCGGTGTAGAATTTGGACAGTGAATTGAATGTCATGGCTAGATGACAAGCTTTGATACGACTGGTCTGGCACAGATGCCGAGATAATATGCCGAGTTTGTTTTATTGGTCAACCCTGGGTCGATCACAGCTTGTTAGCTCCTCCCATTACCTTAAGCTTAACCCCTTGGCTAAACGAAAAGTTCAAACAACCAACACAAGAGGTGTTCGCGTCCCCAGTATGTAAGGACCCCAGCGGGCTGAAATCTACTCTGACTCCGGTATGGTGGCACTCATAAATGGCTCAGTGCAGAATTTGTACATGACAGTCTGGCGGGTCTCTTTACAATACACACACTATCGACACACTATCCACATACTATCCTACAAACTAGATTTTTTGGATTTCGTCTGCGTTGTTTGTCATTTCACTTGCACTACTTGGAGAAAACACTGATAGACGTCTGACATTGACAACTAACTCACCAGCGATGAAGACAATCTAGCAAGGCGCACGGTTTCCGGATCCGGATTGATTCTACCCATTTCGGATTGGCCGATCCATTTCCTTCCTATACCGCGACCACCATCTTCAGCGATCCCCCATATACCGCTACGCGTGTTTTATTTATCTCGCCTACTGTACGTTTGTTAAACGTTAACAGATATCCACGTTGTTAACACTGACGCGCCTAGCTATCATGCCGCCAGTCACCCGACGCGAAGGACCAGGTCTACGCCCTATACCCGCTCTCCTTCTCCATCCCCGCCCCGAACGCACATCTTTGAAAGGCTCGATCTTGTCCAGTTCGCCTTTGACGCCCGCCAAAAGTATCTCGCCCAATCTCCAGACCACCACAATTCAATCCTCACAGAAACCGATTTCGTCTTGCTCTTCGATGCCCTACACGGAAACCAAGTTCTTCCCGCCGACTCGCCTCTCCATCAGTGGTTACGCGTCGCGTCGCTAAGCCAGGGATCGATCTACATTGGCAGGGCTCGTCGTCTCGTGTGTATGAAGGACGTAGACTTGGCCCTAGCGTCTTTGAGGTTCTCGGAGCAGCTGGCGGATATGCTTGACGAAGCCCCGAGAGGAGATTCTCGGGCATTCCGGATGGACTCGTTCGGTGCTGGCACCAGGAGCTGGTTGCGCTGGCCGATATGCAGAAGATCTGGTACGGGCTGAAGGAGCAGGAAAATTTTGATTCCATTATGGAGCTACCTCAACTTGAACCACCAATTCTCTGGTCTCCGTCCGCGAGCACCGTTGTCGCCTCTGAGTCGGACGACGAAGACGATTCGGAGGATGACGAATCCTATGATGACGACGCTAGTGCTGATCAGAGGCCGACCTCTTGGCCGATGCGTCCTCAGATGACGCCAACGAGGAAAGTGCTACGGATGAGGACGAAGTGGACGTTGGTCCAAGCGTTGATACTGTCCCGTCAACAAGGACATATGGGTGTGCAGTGCAGTGACGCGTTAACGCATAGCGGTTGGGGCAATGGCAGAAATCCAAAACTCTCTTCCTTCACTTTCTACACCTTCATCCATATATCATTATTCATCTCTCTTCAGTTCGGTTTGTACCCTACAACTATAGATTTCTTGTACCAAGAAATGAATGGAACAGTTCCACAGACAAATTTGTAGTATCATGCTATTGGACGATGCGTCTCTTTAGTCTTTCCGAGTCTACCATCAACCTATTCGAGACTGAGTCGAACTGCACCGTTACCGTCTACGGTAACGGTCATATAGTTGGATATAAAGGAGTGGGTGCCCCACGGATGGCTCGCTTCGCAGTCCTTCAGCGTGAGGATGGCTGGTCCGCTGGTATCACGTGGATGCGAGGACATCGCATTGTTGGACTGGAATCGCAGGAGAGGGCAGAAAGCGTGAACAGAGAACAGGAAATTATTGTTCTAGGTAGGTAAGACAAGATATTGATGTGTAAAGCAGTAAAAGTTGCACGAAAAAGCAAAGAAATGAGGCGTGCAGAGGGCGTTTTCCGTTGCGCCACAATTGGTTTCGCACCGAGGAATTTGGTCTTGTTTGGCCCACACAAAGGACTGTTCCCGGGACCGATCAATGATTGCTCGCTGCGCTCGCATAAAGCTCTACCGGTACCGTCAAGCTGTGCAAGCTTGACACTAGTAAAAATGTTCCCTACTAATATGCAGGATCAGGACTAGTTGGGAACCTGTCCGAAATGATAATCCTTAACCTACGATTATATGTACGGTGCAGTCACCTCGACATTAGATGAGGTGCCATACAGCAGTCATAGGATGAAGTTGGCAATAAGTACTTAAAAATTCGTAAAAATCATGTCCCACAGACTGCCTAGGGTATCATAATCATGCAAGCGAGAGGTGGAACTGGAGGCTGCCTTAGAGTTTTACTGTTGAGGGCGGTACCCTAGGTTTTGCAATCAAAATATGGGTATAATTCTGATGCCAGCATGTGATAAATACATGTGATGGTGCGCTTGGCAAGACAGCGTAAAAAGCTGAGATCAGGGGCCCTGCGCACACTGCGCCACATCACGTGCCAGTATCAAAACTGTTAGTAACCGATTCAAAATGAGGGCCTCCCAGAGGGTTAGTACATCAATTATGAGTATCGTGAACACTGAACGCCCCAAGGAAGTTTAAACTTTACTGCGCCTCCAAAAAAGTTCAAAAAGCCCTCACAGACTCCTCAAAGGCACTACCAGGGGTCGAACCTGGGTTATGGGAAGGATTGACATCAGAATCCCATGTGCTGCCACTACACCATAGCGCCGCGTTTGCATTTTCGATTTTAACACTCCAATTCGGGCAAATGAGCGTAAGTCCTGTTTGAATATTCATCTTTCCCACGAGCCCACCTCTTCATCATACGTCCACCTGACCTCATTGCTCGGATCTTGTCTAGCTCGGGTACCATTTGATGGCCTGGCGTTAACGGCGACGACGACGACGACAACAATGTTACTCTTGACCTCGGCCAGACGGTTGAGAGGCGCGCCGTTGCGGCGGCTATATCACGACGAGTCGTTCGGATACAGAGCCCCTCGCGCCTACGTGTTTCCAGACTGTATGACCTGCTCACTGTCGGCATCCATGCTTCCTAATTAGACTTGGTATAGATACACCTGCCCAGCTATCCAACAGAGCAGAGAACGCGGCGTTACTGCGCTATGTCGACTCTGTGCGGACGCATGGACACCGTGCAGCGCGTATTGACCCTCTAGATCTAATTCAGCGTATGGAAGTGAAGGCGCTGGATCCTACGCGCTACGGACTTGTCGATTCCGACAAGAAATACAATGTGAATGGCATTATTTGGACGAACCCGAACGTCGAATCCCAAGGCGAAAACCAGGAGGAGTGGTGGACGCTAGACGAGATAACCCGTCATCTACGGCTGACATATGTCGGTCGAATTGCTTATGAGGTTTGATTTGATTTATACATTGTTGCACAATGCTAATTAGATGTCAAGTATATGCATTCTCCCAGCAAGTCTGAACGATTGTGGTTCTCTCATCACCTCGAGAGCAATCAGACTACCCCACCGCACTTGGACAAAAAGCGGATTCACGGTCTGCTTGCGCGGAGTGAGGTGCTCGATAATTTTCTGCAGCTTAAATTCCCCAATCTCAAACGATACGGCTTAGAAGGAGGCGAGTCCATGCTACCCGCTCTCGACGCGCTCTTCTCGTCAGCAGCGCGCGCGTCCATGTCAAACATTATATTGGCAATGCCTCACCGCGGACGCCTCAATTTATTAACTGACTTGCTGGCCTACTCGCCTACGGCGCTCTTCCATAAAATCCGCGGTGGCTCTGAGGTACCCGAAGAACTCGGGGGTGAAGGGGATGTCCTTAGTCACCTCGTATCTTCAACCGATATTGACGGCGTCAAGGTTTCTCTTCTCCCTAATCCGTCTCATCTAGAAGCCGTCGCTGGTGTCGCGCTAGGAAAGACGCGTGCCAAACAGTACAGTCTTCTCAAGACTTCCCCAGATAACTGCATGCTTGGAGACCGTGTTATGTGTGTACAACTTCACGGCGACGCGTCGTTTACAGGACAGGGCGTCGTCATGGAAAGTCTTGGGCTCAGTAACCTCCCACACTTCACCAGTGGCGGAACGGTACATCTCGTCGTGGACAACAACATTGGTTATACTACCCCCGCATCCCATGCGCGATCCTCTATGTATTGCTCGGATATTGGCAAGATGATCAATGCCCCCGTGTTGCATGTTAACGGCGATCATCCGGAGGATGTCGTGCGCGCTATGGACGTGGCGTTTAGATACAGACAATACTTCAGGAAGGACATCATCGTAGATCTGTTGGTTTACCGACGATGGGGCCATAACGAGCTCGACCTCCCGAGTCTCACCAGCCCGCTCATGTATGAGCAAATCGCCGCCCGCCGCTCCGTGCCTCAGCTGTATGAGGAGAAACTCATCAACGAGCAGGTTATCTCTGCAAGCGATGCTGCCGTGCTCCGTGACTCGTACAAAGTGCATTTGAACGACCAACTGGCCAAGGTTGAAGGATATACTCCGTCTGCAAGTATGCTCGAGCGCCAATGGCACGGCATAGTATGGCCAGCTTCGCCAGATGCATCTTCTTCTCCGACGACGGGAGTTGATACCCAAACACTGATCGACGTTGGCGAAGCGAGCGTGCGTATCCCCACTGGATTCGAGATCCATCCCAAGCTACAACGTCACATCAAGAACCGGCTAGGCAGCTTAGCGAAAGGGACAGGTATCGATTGGGCGTCAGCGGAGGCCCTAGCTTTTGGATCGCTATTGCTGGAGGGGTGTGATGTGCGCATTTCAGGACAGGATGTTGGGCGTGGGACGTTCAGCCAACGGCATGCCATGTTGGTTAATCAGAAGAATGAGGGTACAGTTGTACCGCTCAACGACGAGCTAAAGGCGAAAGGGAAATTAGAGTTGGCGAACAGTAAGTCTATGATTTGATTTGAGAATTGTTCTGATTCTGCTGTTCAGGTTCCCTCAGCGAGATGGCGGTTCTGTCTTTCGAATACGGCGCGAGCTGGGAGAGGCCTGATTTACTCCCAATATGGGAGGCACAATTTGGCGACTTTTTCAATGGGGCTCAGGTTAGGCTTAGTGTCTAACACTGACGGGCTTTAGACTGACATTTTGCATAGATCATTATCGACACTTTCATCACGTCTTCGGAAAGTAAGGTTATTTCCTCGTTTCGTGAATGTATCATTTACACTTACACAGCGAAATGGTTGAAACAAAGTGGTATCGTTATGCTCTTACCTCACGGTTTGGACGGCGCTGGTCCAGAACATTCGTCTTCGCGCATCGAAAGAATGCTCCAGGTAATTTAATTTGGATCTTTCCATTTCCCGTGCTAATCAATAATAAACTACAGTTGTCCAACGACAGATACAGCTTAGCGGACGAGAAGCCCAACGTCAACATTCACGTTGTATTCCCAACGACGCCGGCGCAGTACTTCCATTTACTGCGTAGACAAATGAAGAGAAACTACCGGAAACCTTTGATTGTAGCTGGACCGAAGGGTCTGTTGCGTTTATCGGTGCGCACTATCAGCCTCTTTACTCTCGCTATCTAAACAACAGTATAGGCTGCCGCGTCTTCGCTTTCAGATATGGGTCCAGGAACCTCTTTCCAGCCTGTCCTTGCCGACGATGTGTCCAATCCCGAACGAATTATATTCTTGACGGGCAAAATATACTATGATTTGATCAAGGAAAGACACATTCGTGGATTGGACGACAAGGTTGCTTTCGTGCGGATCGAGGAGTTGAGTCCGTTCCCATTCGAGGAGGTGCAAGATGTCTTCCATCGGTACGGTGGGAAGGCAGAGTGTTTCTGGCTGCAGGAGGAGCCCAGGAATCAAGGTGCATGGGGGTATGTGAGCGAACGGATTGAGGACGTGATGGGCGGGAAGAGGCTGAGCTATCTGGGACGCAAGGAGAGTGCGTTGCCAGCGCCGGGCGTGGGGAAGCTGTATAAGAAGCAGCAAGAGGAGGTGTTGGTTTCTGCTTTTAAGGGATTGTGAAGAAGTAGACCATTGGGTTGTATACCTGTGTATTTGTTTATCTGGAAAGGACTACTAATATTGACCTGGCAGGGTTTTTGAAGCCAGGTTTAGGCAGAGTTCCCACGCCTACTTTTTCTTGACCACCAACATGACAACGTTGTCGTTACGCAGGCTTTTTGTGAGTTTCTTTGGAGCTATTACAATAATAAGTCACGAATATATGGTTAGACTCGGTTATCGTTGACTTGGCCTCTGATTAGGTATACAACAAAAGTCGCTCTCTCTAACTTTCGAATCGCTGCTCTTTCGCTCCCTTGATCCAAGTGTGGAAAAAGGCCAAGATCGCTAAAGAGGACTCCCTGGAGACGAAGATCAATGTGTATTGTTCTTTTGTGATGTGATGATTATTGTGTCCAGTCGCGAACAAGGGCCCGAGGAGTATAAAAGAAGCCTGGCGAGGGCTTTAGGACAACATTATTCCTCTCTATTCCAAACAAACCTCATTCTTCACTACCAATGTCTACTTCTCCGACTTTGCGCGCCGAGGCACCGTCTTTCGTACCATCCAAGACGCCGTCTCTCATATATCCCGTTCGTGCAGAAGCGCGGCCGCAAGTTCAACCAATGTATACCCCCATTCCGGTGGCTCCGAGGTTTCATGGGGCACCATCAACTGCAGCTTTACACGCAGACAACCGCCCCGACGAGTCAGCCCCATGTCCAGGCTACATGGCGCCACAGATCTCAACGGCGCGCTCCACAGCTCATCTGTATGGAGATGTCAATATGCTTGGGAATGCAGTTGTTTCAACGTACGTTCTTTCGTCATGTCTTTCTTTTTCCTTGAAGCTGAATTGGAAGCCAAGTGTGGCGCGCTCAAGCTTGGATCTGATCTTGGATTCGCCGGAAGCGAAATTCGGATTTAAAAGTCGTCCGGAGTCCTTTCAACGTGCGAGGTAATTGCTTTGTATCGATGATGTGTACATTCGTTGACTTTTATATCAGAACCGTGATCCCTATGGCCCCAGGTCTGGGTCCCACTGAGGAGGAGAAGCAACCAAAGCTGATGCAAGCAAGCTCTTTGTTTAAACACGAAGGACGTGGCATGAGCTTTACCAACAATGTAAAGATGAGGTTTGTTCCTACTTTGATGGTCTGTACACTTCTCAAATGACATGGACATTACAGCTCGCCTCAGGAAAAGGCAGCTGCCAGCGCCCCAGGTCTGCCATCTAGGATTGAAGTTGAACGAACTTCCTACCAACCGATGTCCTCCGCAGAGTCTGATATTGATGCTGAGGTCTGTCTAATTTCATGTCCTACCAGCCAATCTGTCTCACTCCAATGCGTTCTTCCAGCTATTCCAACGTCCAGCCAATCCTGTTCCTTGGGACGGTCCTTCCTCCAGCCAGCAATCATTTCAATATAAGCAGGGCCTCCACAACGAATCTACAAATGACCACCATTCGACGAGCTTGAGATGCCTGCAATGTTACAAAGAGTCTCAACAAACTACGTGCGCATATCAAGATACATCCCCATGCCATACTTCATCCCTGCTGGGAGTGCGACGAATCGTTCGTGACGAAGAATGCTCTGCGAGAGCATATCATGCGTTATAAGCATGCGCGGCCCTCTCGTAGTGCCGCTGCCCTTGGCACGACGGTGTTGTGTAAAACGTGTTTTCAGGAGTTTGGGACGAAGGACGATCTCTGGAAGCACCAGAAAGCGAAACTTCATTTCGGTATGGAGGTGGCCACGCTGGCGCCGCCTACGAGTGTGATGGATGTGCTGGTACTGGCGCCGCATGCGAAGTTTACTGCAGAGACGTCTCCTGACGAGGGCAAGGCACCGAAGGGTGGGGTGCGGGCGGCTGTTTCGCGGTCTGTTTCCACTTTCTTGATATCTACGAGTCTGTTCTTACTCATTTGAACAGCGTCCCTATAACAGAACAGGAACCTAGCGCACAGTTGAATGCGAAGCGTGACAATCTTGTTGTTAGTATAATTTCTTGCCTGATTACTTCCTACTCATGCTCTTGCCAGACTCCCAGACCTGTGAAACTCACGAAAGCTGTGTTTGACTGTGATCAGTGCAGCCGAAGCTTCCCAGCGATTGAACGCCTGGACCAGCATCGGCGGGATGCGCATAAACCTAAGGACACTCAAACACCAGGCAAGCTTATGGATGGCACCAAGGAGAAAGAAGACTACTTCAAGAAGACAGAGACGGACGATAACGACGCCGTTCCGCAACAGGTGGAGGAAGCTGTCCAAGGCTTAATCGAGGCGCAGGCTGAACCCTTAGTTTCTGAACCCATCCAAACCTCCGTTCAAGATACGCCGTCCGACACTCCTCGATCCTCCACCGACTCCCTTATTGCTCCAAGTCTAGATTCATCCTGTGCGGATTTGAATGCCGCGACTACCGTCATCTGCATATGCAAGAAGCGTATCGCTTTTGATGACTTGGAAGACCACTACCATGAATCGACGTCCTGTCTCCCCGTTCCCGGACTCGACTCTTCCCGTCCGGACCTAACCGCCTCCACCACCGTCATATGCACGTGCAAGAAACGATTGTCGTTTTCAGATTTGGAGGCTCATCGTAGTGAATCAGCGTCTTGCTGTCCCGTCCCGGCTGTCGATTCGTCATGCCCCGATTTGACTGCGTCGACTACTGTCGTTTGTATGTGCAAGGATCGTCTGGCGTTTGATGGGTTGGAGGGACATTACGCGCTGTCTTCTGATCATCCGAAGTGTTATTACGGGGAATGCGAGAATAAGGGTTTCGTGGATCATCGGGCTTTGGATGAGGTGTGTTTGAGCGCTTCTACTGTACTTTTAGAGACTGACATTCTGTTTGTTGTAGCACATGAGACTGGTCCATGGGGATCTTCGGTGTGACGTGTGTGAGCATCAAGAGCTCACCATACAGGACCTGGAGCGGCATGTAAAGGACGAGCACACGTACTTTCAATGCGCGCTGTGCTCTGAAGTGGTGTGTTCACGCGAGAGCTACATTGCTGTGGGTTTCTTCTATTCACAGATGGGTTGAGAGTCGTCACTGAGCACTGAAGGATTTTTGTAGCACCATATGGAGACGCACCCGCCGCGCGAGCTTATCCCAGTTGAGGCGAAGGAATGGCGGTTTTTCAGCCATGTTAAAGAAAGTCATTCGACGTCAAGTTCGGGCTTTTCGTCTGTTAGTTCTGTCGCGTCATCGGTATGTGTATCGTAGCTGCATCCGCTTGAGCTTATCTGACATTGACCGCAGGCATTTTCATCTCCGAGTTGGCAGGACGTTGAACTCGATAGCGACTATTCGAGGCCTACGTCGGCGATTGGATATCGGTGACGAAATTCATTGCATTTACGGTGTTTATCCCGAGCTCGAGACGTGTGCAATGATAAATGCCTTTCAGAGATGATTGAGAATGGCTCAAAGCTGTGTGTCCCGCAGGTATGATGAAGGATGATGTCGGTTATTAACCATTACAGCTGCAAAGCTTCAAGCTTACTCTCGTCAGCCTGTGGATGAACAAATCAAGATACTTACACGCGAACAAGGATTCTTACTGCGTAAGCTGCGATAACCAGTGTCAACGGGAAAGCCGAGCAACATGTTGGGCCCGTACCACTTCTTTGCCTGTCATGCGGCCTGGGCTCCTTGTTGAGTCAGAGTTATCTAACAATGTTTCTGTCGACGGAGGAAAGAAGTAGTGGAAAACCAAATAATACTCAAAACGAAAGGTATAATCTACGGCTACTGTCTGACTGTGGCAAAGCTGAAGAGTCCCAGTGCCGTCAGCGGTATACGAAGCCAACTGAAGCAGCGTCCTAATACTCCGCGGCCGACTTCAGATCGATCCACCAAGTATGCGTTATGCTCTAGCGACGTCTTCAGTTGCCGCGAGACTCGATGTTGGTCACGAATGCATACCAGACGTTATAGCAAGAACGAAGTGTTGAGTCATGAGACGTTGCAGCTCTTTCTCATCTGGCAGCCGGCTCTGCGAGTCGGTTGGTCAACTACCATTTTTTGAGAGGGTGTTACCCACCGCATCCGACAGGACATTGACGATATCATCATCGTGAATAACTGCTACGATGATTCCCGGGACCTAGAAAGCTCCATCAGCACATGGAAAGTAGACAAGTTTGGGGTCTTACAGATCGATGAATGAGCTGGTTGACGGCTAGAGAAGGATGGAAACTCTAGATAAGGTGGTATTGAAGATAGGAACACATCATAGGTTAGGCGCACCGGAAGGTCTTCCTCATAAGACTTCACTGGCGGACGAATCGACAATGGTAGACAAAAGAGGAAATCGTGCGGTCGATGCTCTTCCATTTGAATGGTGGGCAGATTGAGGAAGAGCGACGGGTTCATGGAAATATGAAATGCGCGGAATGCCAGCGAGTGTCGCGTCGTAGCGGTGTCCTCGGCATCCGTCTTGCCAACTTGGTGCGACAGAAAGTTCCCGGTAAACTCGTTGCGCACAAAGATGGGGCTGGTCGGAGACGCGACCATGTCCATGTCTATGGAGAATCCTTCCGGCCAATTAAAGAACGCGGACGCCCAGAACGACGTCTTGTCGCAGCCAGTGACGAGACACATCAACCCATTCGTCCACCCGTATCCGAGTTTATCTGATATGTGCTCATGCCATCGTCGAGCATGTTTCAAGGCATGAGCTCGAAGCTTGGATTTCCCAGAAGTCGTGCATTCGTATGATGCCGCTCCTAGTGGAAGGGCGAACAGCGCGCCTTCACTTGCTGTACTTGAAATTCTAAGTTTATTCGGTCCGTCACTACAAAGGATTGGATAGTGTCATTAAACGCAAAACAGAAAAGGGAAATACACTTGCAGCTCTTCGATAACGAATGGTTTATTTTTGTCGCATGTAGCCCCGAATACGCCGGGAGATGGAAAACGCAAAGTATCAACAGTAAAGTCGGTAGAGGGATCGAGGATGAGCTGCTCGAAATCGGGTGGCGCGCCATAAGTGTTGCGAGGGTCGTCTTTAGGAAGCGTCACGTTCCACATGTATGAAACGTTTCCCATGGGCGACCTCAAGATGAGGTCTCCAATCAACATTCCTTTATCCCAGTACCCGTTCCCTTTGCCATTTCCAAGGACATCGGTTGATCTCCGTGGAGAAGGATGCCACAGTGCATTTCCTTTGGCAGTGGAATAGAAGATACGGTTGAACTTGTCGCTGGGCTGTCGGTAGCCGTGTTTTGGCATGAGAGGGAAAGAACAAGGGGATGATCATTGATTGAGGTATTCACCGCTCTCACGGCTGGTGTTTTCCGTTTGGGCCCTTACGTTAAGAAGCAGAGGCACTTCAAGCTTCAGGAAGAGGGACCAACGCGACACCAGCCTGAACGGAGTTATGAACATAGACTAGAGGTGACGCGAACGTCTCCCCATTGAGGCAACTGTTGTCGGTATTCTGCTTCAGTTGGTTCTGCTCGGTCCCTATAGGAATGAAGTTGTCTGGTGCGATAGACATACCGACTCCATCACAGTTTCTGGAATCGTCGGGAGCATGAAAGATATTGAAGAGAAATATGAACTTCCCAAACTCGTTGAGGTACCCGACATCTCCAAGCTCTACGCCATGCTGGAGATCTCAGTAACGCGTCGAGTAATCAAACTGTTTCGAATAATGCGTACAGAATTGTATGCGGGAACAGGACGGACAAGGAGCTGGAGGTTTAGCAGTCTCCGTGGCCTCTGGGACGCATTCAGGTATGATCATTGCATAGAATCAACCGTACGTCAGCCGGGACATAGTGCACTCCAGAACAAATATCGGATTCAGAAGAAACGAGATGACAGCTCCGGGCTCCCCGAGTATTCTCTAGGCATGTTTGTAACTGCGCAGCATGAGCATCGCCTTATCGTCACAAGAACGTACCATTTACCGCGTCGTACCACTGACCAAATAGTTAGATCGTACGAGCTACAC
>QLPD01007881.1:0-33464 GCA_003314085.1 Hymenopellis raphanipes | reverse complement strand
TACGCGACGCGTGTCCATGGCCGAAAAGTCGTTCTTGAGAACCCTGTCAAGGATAGTCAATCCAAGAAGGAGAAGAAGGAGCGCAAGGCGAGGCATAAAGCTCTCCAAGAGAAGAAACGAAAAGGGATATCCAAGAGAGGCAACGGGAAAGCTGTTTGGAGGCTTGACGAGCGACAAGCACAGTAAACGCTGGAATTTATCTGATTGAACGCTGCTAATCAAAGTCTAGATTTGCTTTGTTCTTGCCGCTACACCATCTATGGATGGGCTACATGTCGGAATTGCTCAATTTGCCCAACAAGCCTACTCGTCCTCCTTCCCAAAGTGATATGCCCTCCTCTAGCTCTATGCACCCAAAATTACTCAAAGCAGATTTCCACGGATCAGTAATAACAGGTTCGTCAAGTCCAAGTATCCACAACACGCACTCATGTGTCATTCCTAGTGCGCCAAAGCAAGAACCCATCCCTTCTCGGCATCTCTGGTATCGTTATCCACGAAACAGAGAACACATTCAATATCATTACCAAAGCGAATACAGTCAAACGTTAGTGCTCCCTTGTGCTGACCTCGGTCGTTACTCATGTGTAATTTCATAGTGATACCCAAAGCCAACTCGATATTCACGTTTGCTGTCCCACTATACTCGACACTGCCCCCTACGCATACAGAAGCCATGCCATTTCCTCTTCCCTCTGCAGAAGAATCACAGGGCACCGTCCTCGACCGGCCGCACATACAATTCGAACTCTACGGAAACCAGTTCTGTTTCCGCTCTGCTGATCGAGCCGGACGCAAGTTTAAACACAAGGAGACGATAGAACTATGATGCATGTTCCCAGAGACGGTCTGCTCTATCGGTGTTCAAATACATGTCTATTCTTTTGATACCCTCCATGTCCTGTTTGAGAGAGAGACTCAGGTATGCGATGTTCTTCTACTACGACGCCTTCACTTGGTTTTGAAGCTGAAGCCAGCAAAGGCGTCACCATCCCGTCGATCTTTTCTGGTCGGGATGAACAGGTTATTCTCATTGTGGTCGCACATACTTTCAGGGAACGTATGTGTCATTCTTGGAAGCCCACCTTGAGCATTGATAGTCTCACGATGAACCTCACCACCACATTTTACATAAACAAGGTTCTCAGCCGGCCGTGGGCGCTTCACTCTTCCGTCAAATTCCCTTCTCTTTCCATCGTATGCATGTACTCCTTTGCAGCATCAGCATCACGCCCTGCTTGGAAGACAGACCTAAGATGTGCGGTGTTCTTACAATCGATGCTTTCTTCTCCTGGCTACTCCCCAGTATTGCGGGAATGAGTCGAGATTTGTAGGGGGGACAAGGTTGGGGAACACTTTTGTACAGGGCTTCGATTACAGAAGGTCGCAGCCCAAGGGGAATGAATGAATGTTGCCCTCGTTGAAGGCTCAAAAACTGTCCGCCATTCCCTTTTCCACTCATGCAACAGTGTGGCTATGGGACGCGAGGCCTTTATGGCGTCGACGGAAAGAATCATGCTCACGTGCCCATCATACGTTTGTTTCAAGTAGACGCCATCAAACGCGTGCCACTGTATCAAGTCAGCGCCTGTCAGTGCTATTATTCTGGAATCGTCTATGCCCTTCCTAACGATTCTTTTCCATCCCAATAGTCATTCAGATCTATGACCCTTTGTGGATCATCGACGGCACCGGGGTCGTTTAAATAGCACTAGAAACGGTCGACAAATCACTCAAACAATGGCTAGTACGTCCGTTTTTTGCTCGTATACCAATTTCGGACTCACTCTGCCAATAGCCTCAGCTTTCGGTCAAACCCTCCAATACATAACGACCATCAAGCTCTTGGAGCTCGAACGTCAACGTGATGCCTGTACGAAATATGTCCAGCAGACAATCGAGCAAGCATCCGCCCACACAGATCCGATAAAGCGCGCCAGGGCGCTTGTCCGGGGCATCGACAACTGGAACGGTCTGGGCAGCCTTGTCTCAGCCAAGGTCAATCTGACCACCTACAAACAGTACGTTCGTTTGTTTATCGATTGATTCAATACTCAGTGTATCTTCCAGATGGCTACATCAGGCTCAGAATGATCCGTCGATAACTACGTCGCAGGTTGAAAACTGGGCCAACAAGCTAGAGAAGGAACTCAAGCAGGCGGTGACACGCTACGACCACGCCAAACTATTCGGCGATTTGTTAGGTGAATGGTTGAGAAGTGGAGATTCGTTGGCCGTGTCGCAGGAGCCTTCCGAGGCTAGATCCACAGATGAGTCTGCACATGTCAAGGGTATGCGAAAGGGTTCGTTCGTCTTCAATTTGTCTCTATGTTTCGTGTCTGATGCCTTCAAAGAACGCTCTGTACAGCAGGATCGCATTCAGGAGCTCATCTTCGAGGCCAAGCACACGGACGTCAACGCCATCGAAGAATATCTTGAAGACCTCTTTTCTGAGCCAGATGCATACATCGAGCTGACCAAATTGAGGACAAGGTTGGATCGATTTGGGACTGGTTTGCTTAGGACACAGATCCACACACGCGAGATGGATGCGCTCATCAAGTCTTTGTTGTCCCGGGACCTATTGTCACCAGAAAAGACTGCGACGTTGAAGAGCTTCTTGGGAAACACAGTAATCATCGAAGAGGTCACAAGCGTGCTGAACATGCAGCTGGCTAGTCTTGACCAATGGCAATGGCCAGAGGAAGGTGTCATGGTAGAGATGCGTAGACATCTTAGTGGCAAATACAGGTAATATACTATCTTCGTGTTCTTTCTGTCAATAGTTCTGACATTTCCTGCAGGGCATACATGGACAACGAGATCATTCAGGCCCTGTTATTTCAATACATCGGCATGACATGGAGCGCAGAATTTAAAGACGCGTTCCGGGATATCGCCTTGTCTCGGGCTTGGAAAATCGAAACGCCTGTGCTTTCCAGGGAACAACTGAAAAGGCGGAAGGAGTTTTTGAACGAGGACAACTCCTCTGAGGTCGCCTCTAGGGGGCGGGTGCTGGTGCGGGTGCGTGGTAGTCGCGGAACAGCGCCGACCACATCCGCCCGCGCGAACACGCGCCATCTCGCCAACACGATCGAGGCGAAACGGCATCAGCTCCAGCTGGATCAGTTCTTTATGACCCAGCTGCCGAAAACGATGCAGGCAGAGACGCCGTACGACGAGGAACCCGTGCCAGGTGAACGGCCAAACCAGGGAGCGAATGCTCAACAGGTTCTCCTAAGGCTCGTCAGTACTGAGGCCCATTTGAAGCAGGCGCTTCATGGTAGTTGTACCATCATGCGGGCCGATTTAGAATGGTGAGTTGCTTCATCTTCAATGATATCCTGAACATTGTCCTGAATTCAATCTACTAGGTTCGGGCCATCGCTGCCGCACGATTCCATTCTGACGGTTCTGAAGTTCTTCGGAATGCCCGCCGAGTGGCTCGCCTTTATTCAAAAGTGGCTGAATGCGAAATTGCGATTCGACGACAAGAAGGGCGTAGTAAGCACGCGCAAGCGCGGTGTGCCCATCGCGCACTCGCTGTCTGTGCTATGCGGAGAGGCGGTCTTGTTCGCGATGGACTTTGCGGTGAACCAGCGCGCCGGCGGACTCTACGTGTACAGGATCTATGACGATTTCTGGTTCTACACTCACAACTCCAAGCTGTGTGCCGATGCGTGGAAGGAGATGACGCGGTATGCGGCGTTGGTGGGTATCACCTTCAATATGAAGAAGACGGGTGGTGTTTGTGTGGGCGCCGAGTTGGAGCCTTCTCTCCCCAAGGGCGTCGTTGGATGGGGCTTCCTTTCGTTCGATTCCGAGAAGGGACGGTTTGTGGTCGACCAGAGCTCGGTTGATACACACATTGCCGAACTGAGGAGGCAATTGAGCTCTGCCAAGTCGGTGTTTGGTTTCGTCAATGCGTTGAACAAGGCAAGTGGATATTTATGATTATGGTTTGAGCTGTTGACCGATTACTTCTCTAGTATCTCGAGTTTTTCCGGCGGAATTTCGCCCAACCGGCATCTTGTTTCGGTCTTGTGCACGTTGACGAGGTCATCTCAACGTTCGCCCGTATTCTTAATGAGGTCTTTGCCGAGACGAAAGGCTCTGTTGTGCTCAAGGTGCAGCAGCTCATCGAGACGCGCTTCGGTATCAAGGACATACCGGCCGGATGGTGCTTCCTCCCCATCTCCAAAGGTGGATTGGAAATCGTCAATCCCATCGTCTCCCTCATGACCGTCCGGGACCGTCTTCGCTACGCCAACCCGGAGACCAAGTTCGTCACGCTCATGGACAACGACAAGTATGCCTACGAGGCGGCGAAGGAGGCTTGGCTGAGTGGTCAGGGAGAAGGGAAGAGCGACACGTTTATGTCCTTTGAAGAATACGTGCTGGGGCGAGAGACGCGTCTTGCGAGCTGGGGAATGGAGTGGTTTTCTTTGCAGAACGTTGCAGACGCTTGGGAGACGGACGAAGATTGGAACAACAAGCTGTACCAGGAGGAGATTGTTGAGCAGTTTGGTGCGTTGAAGATTGTGGACTCGACCTTGATCCCGGTCGGGATGCTGTCTGCTTTCAAGTCTGCGAAGATTGCCTGGGATTCATAGCTACCAGAATGAAAATTTGCTTCGTTGTCTCCCGCATGTTACGAAAGTTGAATACTCAGTGTTGGATCATATTGGCTGAATTGTAATGTGGGTGGTTGCGCGCTCATCTTACGTGGGGGCGGCATCAGCAATTGACCAAGTCAGACTAGTCTTAGTACTGCGACCAACAAGGCCGCAACAAGGCTCACTACACTGATGCGACCTTTCCAAAGCTTCTGTAGTTGCCATACAGTCTACCATGTACGCCATAACGGGGTACAATCGTCTTAGCCATATGAAGAATATAATCAACTCTCTACCTGATCATTTAGTGCCGGCCTGATCAATTTTCCCTGTTGAAACAAGCAAGCCAGCGGGGACGGCGCTTCTAAAGTGCGTTATGATCAACTCCAACACTCCTCCGTCAATCTCCCCTCCCTTTCCATCCCTTGGATGTACTCCTTCGCAGCACCAGCATCACGTCCCCCAAATCGCTCAACGCACAGCGCCAGCGCAGCTTTCACCGCAGTCGGCATCTTGTTGGACGATCTAACAAACACAACTCTCAGTAATGCCAATCACACAACCCAGATAAATCCAAAACACACCCCGATATGTACACCCAAGCGTTCTGCTCCCCGATGAGCTTCCACATCCGCTCCGCATCGTGTTCGATGAGATCCTGGACGTACGTGCGCTTGACTCCCTCAGGCCCATCGCGAGAGCAGGCGACGCGGTACGTGAGCTTGCCTTCCTTGGCGAGCTCCTCCCATTCCGAGCGATAATGCTGATCTTTGACGGCTGATCGACATCCAAAGTACAACGTGTTGCCTACCATCATGAGATGAGCGTATACCAGTGCTAATGATAAATTACATCTTACAGTGTATTCCCTCTGATATTCGTCTATGAATCAGAGCCCGCATAGGTGCGACACCTGTTCCAGGTCCGATACATATGATGGGTGTACTTCCATCCTTTGGGAGCTTGATATACCCTCTTCGCAACCCAATCGTCACCTTGTCACCTGTCGATGATTAGGAAATGTGTCAATAGAGTTAGATGCCTTTACCTGGCCGCATCTCAGAGAGATACGCAGTACATACGCCCTTCCTCGGCACCTTTAGACGCGTTCTATACTTGACAATCGCAACACACAACTGCACCTCCTTCCTGAGATCACTCGCTATCGAAAACTCTCTAGGTCGGAGTGGAGGAAACACGTCAAAGATGTATTCTTTTGGCAGCTGCATGCGCGAGCTGTGGAACTCGGCGAGCACCTCGACGATGGTGCGCCGGACTTTGTGGCAGTAGTCGTATAGCTCGTCAGCGCCCTCTGGGGAGAGAAATTCGTCAAGCTTTTCCGATTCCTGTTCGTCTGTGTTGAAGTAGCGGAGGTATTGGAAGAAAGTACGCCGCGGGACGGCGTTGAAGTCTAGGTAACGCGTAAAGAGAGTTCGGAGAGTGGTTCTCTCGGGAATGTGATCCGGCATGGACTGGTCTGTGGTCCCTTCTCGGTACGAATGCATACTTCGAAGATGAAAATCACATACCTTTTTCAATATGGGATATCGTGTATACGTCGTCAGCAATATTTCCCCATCCCATAGAGGTGAGAAAGGCTTCGACGTTTTCTTCAGATTGCTGTGGATGGATCACAGCGACGTCCCCGGGATTATATCTGACCGTCGTGGGTTAACACGACATCGAACGCGCCCGCCGAATACTCACGCACTGTACTTCCTCGTCGAATGTAAACTCGAAATGGCGCACGTCCTGAAACCAATCGCCCGCGGTGACGCGTAAATTCGTCTTGAGCGTCGCTCGGTGGTAAACCGGATCGTCCCCGAGCGGATCCGCAGACGGCTTTGCCTTTGTAGGCGTCATCGCCGCCCGAGCAGGCGACACATCCTTCATCGGAGCAGTAGGACCAGGCAGCTCCAACAACTGCTGCAAAACACCCAAAAGCGACTCGATCCACGGATCCAGCGCGCCTTCCGTACCGAGCATATGCTGATCGTCGCCCTCGCCCCGCGCGCATATCTCAGTCGCCCCGAGGCTCAGCAGGCGCCGCGACAGCTTCTTCGCCGGCCAGCAGAAGCGCTCATACGCCGAGTCGCCGAGGCCAAATACCGCAAAGTGGGTATCCTCAAAGAGATCTGGGGGCAGGTCAGACCGGAGGAGCATCGACCATAGCGCGGTCATGGAGCGCGGTTCGACGCCCGAGCCCGTCGTGGAGACTATGAAGATTATGAGGCTTTCTGAGATTAATTCTGCCTATCCACAGAGTCAGCATTGGTGCTTTTGAGTGGATGGGCTGGTTTACGGGAGAGTAGGTCTCCATGTCTTGGAGGCAGCAGCGCAGGCCAATGCGTCGACATTGCCTCGCGACAGTGTCGGCGACGTCCTGGGCATTGCCAGTCTCCGTCGCAAAGAGGATCAACGGGGTCTCGCCCATGGATGGTCGTTGTTTATCAGATAAGGCTGAAATAAGTGGGATAGACAAAATTATTTTTTAGAATAATTTTTATGTAGCTGCATGCTTATGTGATAGTGGCGCAAGTTCCTTCCGCTTGTTGCACTGGTTTAGTCCTATGGTCTAAATCCTTCGTGAAAGAAGTGGTTCGGGCGCTATATAGTCGGCTCTTCCGCAGACACCCCGATATGTCTAGTTCTCCTTACCAAGGCGAGTTACAATGGACAACTGTCACCGTGGATCTAGCTACCTTTGGTAGTGCTTATAGTGTGATTGCTAGCCGTCCTTGATCAATTAAGCTCTGCGAACTAAGCCGTGCTGAGCGCTGAGCCCTCGGTCGCCTAACCGTGGCATCTTTCCACATTGGTCAAACTTGGATGACTCGTCGAGCACTTTTGCCAACGAAGATGGCTGAAGCGCCTTTCCATCACCAGGTCTCCCAAAGAATAGAACCTCTCCCACCTCAACCGGATAACAATGTAGATTCCTAGAATGCAATAGATATACAATGAAATGCAAGTAGATAAAAAACCACCCTAGTTCTTACAACAAACAATTAGTATGGCGATAGTGAAACGATGAGCAATACTGACCTCTGGTATTCTGAAAATCGTAATTTCCTGTTGCTTGAAGTATCGCCGGTTTTCCTCGTCCACGAGTACGAGATTCAAGTAGTACCGTACACTGAACTTTTTGTTCACGTCACGAAATGTCGGTGTCAGGTCAAAGCCTCCAAGGAATAAACGGATGGGAATAGTTTCGCCTGTACAATATTAAGAGAGAGAGACACGTCCCGAGAGGTGGGCTGCATACCTCGTACAGGAGCGCCGTCCATTATCTCAAATTTAGTCAGAGTTTGACTCTCGTTATACTGGTTGGGAGGCGTTCCTGTTGTTTCTCGTCGGACGATAGAAAGTTCCATATGTTTGATTTTGATTCGGACGAGTAGGAAGAATATCTTGCCTACGATAACGTCCTTTAGGTGGTATCTCGGGGTAATCTTAGCAAGGGTTTCACAAACAAAAGCGTGACTTACTTTGACTTGTTGTACTCAAACTCAATGTGTAGACAGTCTTCAATGCCGACTTCCATCTTGATTGAATTATTTGTGTCTGGTGGCATTCGGTATGAATGAACCCATAAGTCGCGTTCTTTGGTCACGTCGGCTAGTCGTCGTGATATCGAAACCCTTATAAAGTATCTGTAGATCTCTCAGCTGCGCGTCAAGCTGAATATGAATACCCACTTACCGGAGCGTGACGTTAACTCCACGGTAGCTCTCAAACTGCTTCTCAACATTCTTAAAGTTAAAGTCATAGCTCTGTGCCTGCCGCATTTCCCCAGGTGCCGCGAGCTCCTGCGACAAGGACAGAAATTCATGGTGGTGCCCTCGGTCATAGAACAGCTCTGGCGTGGTCAGTGTCGCGTCCGCGAGCGTGCCGCTCACGTACCTATACTCCCAACAAACTCGACCTTGATTCCCTCGTGTGTCGTGCGTCTGCCATCTCGAACGCGAATAGCTATCTGGCACAATGAATATTAGAAGCGGGCCACGTATACCGAACGCTGTTGTACGAACCTGACCGCTGACGGGCTCGCCGTCGTAGTAGACAGGAGCGGAACTAATCTTATCTTTGGCGCCTTTGAGTTGGACTTGTTTCCGGGCGTCCTCATCGTCCAACTTGATGTCGACGTCGATTGGCGAAGCGAAAAAGTACGCCGCCATGACAGTTTGGTGATAGCTAGGTCTGTGGCTGTGCCACTTCAAAGCTGCGCGCTATATTTTGTTCCTGTTTTGTTCCTGGCTGCTTCTCATGCCTCATCATCGAAATAAGCCTTCCTTGACAGTCTCTCCCTACGTATTCCCTAGGTTAAATGAACTCGCAAAATCTTACAACACAGCCAACTTCCAGGGCAAACCGAGCTCTGCGCGTCCTAGCGAAGTAATACATATAAAGGATCTCGTCGTTTCTTTCAAGCACGAGGTCGAGACCCCCGTCCTCTGCTTACACGCTCACCAATGACAGCTCGGAAGACCCTTCGGCGGGCCCCTTGCACACGACCACGTTTACAGACGCGTCAAATGCACGGGAGCGTGCTGCTTCGTTCAATTTCATACCAAGCGTGTATTCTTGGCTATTTTCAGTCTATCCGGAGACGCGCTCTGGAAGGCCCCAGCTCACCAGGTCCCGAATTTCGAGGGTAGTGACACAAGGTGTACTTGTCTCTTCCTCTTCGAACACCATACATTGGAACGAACGAACTGGTCTCGAGGCAGATGCCATCGGTACGTTGATCCGGGAGAAGAAAGCTTGGATTGCTATTGTTAGTATGGGGGCTTGTGTGCTACTTATATCTCGAGGTTAATATTATGCAGTCAGCGCCTACGCATCTATGAACCTCGACAGCGCAGCTGTCGACTATGACCCTATATCGGCTGTGACCATCGACGGTATGGAAGCTTGCAGTGGTGCGCCCCGCGATGGAAGCCGCGGCGAGCGTCCAAGATGAAGGATATCTACAGTGATGGACAGCAGCGAAGTCATCTGTGAAGTTGCTTCACTCCATGGGCGCTTCTGTCATCGCATGTCTTCCGTCCCACTCAAAGCACAGCGCCGAACACTGGGCGGGTGCACTGTACGGAAGGTATCATGATATGTACTGTCTTTCAGCCTCCGTGTCACGCTCATACGCGTTGCAATAAAACTCGGTAGGAAGTCTCGCACTAATTTTATCCGAAAATCGTGTTAAAGACTTGCTAGTTCGGATGAATAAAGGAATTGCGATCTCGGAGGAAGTATTTCTTTCGTCGGGGACCTCTTTACAGCTGCTTAGCTGTGAAGCTGTTACATCAATAGTATCTTAGTCCGGCTGTGGCGCTCAGTGCCCTTAACAGCTTCTCCTCTCTGAGGCAGTATAAAGTTTTGAGAGCCGAGGTCGACACACATTCTTTCAGAGCAGCCTTTCCCGCTCATCAGTTGTCCCCCACAATGTACTGCCAAATTGTTCGACGTTCTGACCCAGGTATTACCGCCGAAGGCGTTCTGTTCCTTGTCGTCCTCATACGTACGTCTACCATGATACTCCAGTGCTCTGGCTAACATCGCCATGTCGGATTTTTAAAGTTGGTGTGCTGTTGGCTTGCACAAGCATCGCTGTTGGGATCTTCTATTACATCCGAAGGCGTAGGCTTCGTCGCTTGCAACCGCCTATCCCTCTCGTACCTCCTTGTGTCATTGGATTCCCCCTTGACCGGAGCAACACCACCTCCGTACATGAACGCAAAGAGCTGGGTGTTGCACCCACACCTCGCCCTGCAGACTCGGAGTTTGTCTAACTAATGGCAAAGGTCTGAATCTACGCGATGTACTTGGAAGTCATCCTTGGGAAGCAGATTGTCCCTATCTTTCAACGCATTCTTTCTTCGTGTTTACGATTGTCAAGTTTCTACTTTACGTCCAGAATAATAGAGGCCTCCTCTTACTTCGATATCTTATATCTTGCTTCAACTTCTACACCTAACTACCTAATTCCTCCAATTTTGAAGCCAGTCTTCTTGTCACATTCCACACATCGGGCTTGCGAAAGCATGAATACTAGTATTAGCGATTACAGTGGCCTTGGATACATGAAAGCAGGAAAACAACAGAATGATAGCATGTACAATTACATGGTCTTGAGAGATAAACACGGTATCACTGTAGGGAAGGAGAAGGGATTGGGGCCGCGGGTTATACAACTTGGTTTATACCATGCCCCTTCTCTATCTGAGAATAATGCGCGCTCGGCAAAGGACGAAGGGCGGGCGCAACTCTGTGTTTCCGATGAGAGTCGCGCCAATGAGAGCATTTACAGGTTACGTACATGTCGGGCTCCGTCTCAACGCCATGAAATATGCTCGTCTGCGGAAAAGCGTCGGGTTTACGGGGGCGAGATAACATGAGGCGCCTGCGGCTGTGCAGCTCCCTGATGACGAAAACCAGACAGAGAACCAGAGCAATAGCCATCACTATAGATGTCAACCAGAATACAGTAAGTCCACTGTGATGAACAGACTAATCAACGTACCAACAGCGAAGACTATTCCTGCAATGGTTCCTACCTGCAAGCCTCCATGACCATCATCGTGATCATCGCGCGTAATATGAGTCACTATGCCTGTTAGAATCAACGGTGTATACGGAGGCGGACGGACGCACCGTTCATTGTGGAGTGGGAGATGGAAGGATGTACAACAAGGGCATGTTTTATAGCTTCACAAGCTCGACAATGCCAAGCCGTTTTGAATGCGGAATCGTCATGACTCGGGGGATATTTCCATCATGGAAGAGAGGTATCCCAGATGCAGATTTGAAAGATTGATCCCATCTGAGATCTGGCCTCGTGAAGAAGCGTCATCGGCCTCCGCGCAGACGGATAGCTCGACCGTCGACAGCCGCAGAAGTCGTGGAAAGCTCTTGTAGTGTTGGAGAGCGGAGAGGCGCGCTTGGCCGTGGCACAGGGAGCCTCTGAGTGAGCATAGGCCGCAGGGAGGCATCGTCACTGATATGCAACTGGTAATGAGGGATTACTGCGACGCGTGGAAGTACGCCAAGTACTTCCAGTGCACAGCTAATTCTGAAAGTGTGGTATGATGTTCCCAGCAACGGGTAAGAGATGAAGGTCATTTGAAAATTGACTGCGCTAGAGAGGTCTCCACACGGAATTGCATTTCCGTTCGCTGTACATGTTGCGCGTGAGCCTGTTGAACGTTCCGAGTTGACGTCGGGTCATCGTTTGGTACAAGTTACCGGCACGTGCCTGGAACTTGCGAACGGCGAACACGGGCCGGCGATCGAATGCGGTGCTATCCTCCACAGCTCTTGACCTCTTGCTAACAACTTTGAACTGAGAGTCGACAGCATGCCTCCGCTAGAGGAAGGCTTCCCGGTAAGCATTCAGGCCAACCTGGATATACCAATCACAGGAAGCCCTATGCTGTATCTGGTTTCAATCAAGATGGTCGCTGGACGTGTCACGTCGCGGTGCTCAAGCGCCAGTTGAATCTGTCAGTGAGATCTCTCCCTCACAGACTGCCAGAAACGTACTTCGATCTATATCACGGAGTGTCAAATATTACGATGAAGGTTCCATGTCATAAAGGTTCTGATTTGGAGAAATTGTTCTTTCGGGGGTCAGTGAACCTATATGGTCCTCCTCGCAGTGCCTTGAACCTATGCACATCGGTTAGCATGCGATTTGGGCACAACCGAGAAGCTGATACTAAACTACTTATTACGATACGCCAGGTGCCATACATAAACCTAAATCCATTCTTCACGAACCGTTCACCCGCACACCTCCTGCCCCAGTACAGCTATGGTTTCCATTGTCAACCGTGGCGTAGACTTTGGCGTCGCTCCCCGCTCAGCGCATCTGAACTTGTCTGGACAAGATGTTCTGTTTATCATTGTACTGATACGTGGGTCGACCTCTTGTGTCTGTTGCGCGCCTACTCATATGTCTGATTTCAGTTGGGGTCCTACTCGTCTGCATAAGCGTTGCGCTTTTGATTGCATACATTCTGCGTAGGCTGAGGCCAATCGAGCCGCTAGAGCCCTTGAATGTCTACATCGTATCTCATGAAGACCTGGAACGCATCTTTCCGGCGAAAGCCTGACTCGTTCATGGTTCTCCACCATTTCACGAAAGTTTTTGTAGTAAATGTCTGATCAGTCTTCTAGGAATAATGTATCAAAGTGGTGTTGTCCTATACCATGCCTCTGGACCTCTGAGTGTCCTCGGCAGTTCTGAGTTTGCTCTGTGCCTACGATTTCTTGGACCATCCGAATACCTATGTAGTGTTACTTTAGCAATCGAACCGTACCTGGCTCCGTGATTTAAGAACACATCTCGGCGTCTAAGTTGATATCGAAGCTAGAAATAGCTACGCCACAAGTCTATGAATCCACGCATGTGGACTGCGCTCAGCGCTTAGCTGTCAATCTGCCAGCTGTTCAAAGGTGCTTCGCGTAAGGAAGAAGATCCGACCTTTACAGCGTTAACAGCTAACATCACAAACAAGCGCGCGCGTCATCAATCTCGGCGGTGCTTGTGAATAACCGATTCATTTTACAGCACTTTCCGCTTCTTATCGTCCGGAGGATCCCCGAGGCACGGTTGATGTATCTATTCCGATCCCACAGCCTTACGATACTTTAGCGCTTAGCTCCCACCGTGTTCGACGGAGCGCGTCCAACTGTGCGCCACGTTTATAGTGGTGATGTTGTAGGTCTAGTAAGCCCGGCCATCACGCATCTCAGGCTCAGTGTGCAGTACTTATACCTCTGTTGAGATACGAATGACCCATCCTCTCTTGCACGCCATTATCGAATATTGCCCCCGAACATGGGACGTTATCAACTTGAAGCACCATCTCCAATCCCAGGTTAGTGGGATTGCGAGTTTCCTGACCAGACTAAGAATCTCACCTAGTGTTCCAGGACTTCTATGCTACTGAGGAGGTATTACAAGAATAAGATTGTAGAGAAATAGAAGGTACATATACTGCATACTACGAAAATAGCAAAAGACGCGTTGATGCAAATAGGGAAAGCTCGAACTTGTGGCAACAGCTATACGACAGCATAAGACAGCAATGTAACAAGCAACAAAAAGGGAAACGTAAAGTCATAATCTGCGAGGAGAAAGCATGGCCGAAGAAGAGATAAGATTAGTCCGTGATGAATTTGTGTGAAGACGTTCAACGCATTGTGCAACTCGACAACAGTCGCTCCGCTAAGCTGGTGAGCACCATCCACGTTAGAAAAGCCAGCGTCGAGCAGCTAGTTCATGAACAGGATCCTAGTTCGAGGAAGACACTAGAGAGAAGTTAGCGGGCTACCATTGACACAATGCAATCATACACTGCAGCTGTGAGTTGGAGGTCCAGCCACCAGACGCCGCGTTAACACGTCTAAGGGTCTTCTCGCGGTGGTGCCTCCAGCACCACATCCTTGCGATATAAGTCATACCAGCGATGACGGCGATGGCCAGTACTAAAGTGTGGTCAGTTACCGTCGCAACGAAGAGGATTGGACTTACCGCCAGCCACGATAGCATATCCAATTATTTCCTTGGTGGATGCATCTTGAGGCAACAAGAAAGATCCCTCCATGTGAAAACCGAAAGATAAATAGAATGGCCTCGGCACAGGCAGTCTTATAGACACGATGAGATACAGCTATGCGAATTAAAGTAACAGCTATTAGGCACCTACAGCTGTTTCCGAACGGATCCGTGTCACTAACTAAGAGGCTGTAGAGTTCCCGGTTTCTCCTTGGCGCGAAGACGCCAACGCTGGAGTACAGAACGATGGCGATCTGAAAGCATGGAGGTGATGGCAAGGCGCACAGAGGAGGGAATGTTTGGTTCTTTGACGGTCAGAATATGTCCACAGCGGATTCTGACGACCGGACTCTCCGTATGCATCGTGTTGTCGTTTGCCAATGAATTCCGAACGTTGAGATGAGATAGTCTTTGAATACCTCACCTGCTCATCGTAAAATGGCAATGTATGCGCCGAAGCGTCAATTATGTTAACCATGTGAGGTGGGAACTCCCAGGAAAGCAGAATACTAAGCGCTGTAAGTGGCGAATTGGGTATTTAACACGCTGTAAAGACGAACACATGATTTGAGGCAGTGAGTCCAAGTCGTCTTGACAGCATGGTACTATCATTGCCTATGTCAGATCCAGAACTTTACGCGATAAGACTGGGGAGCTCGCGAGCGATGTGCAGGTAGGGCAAGTAGTGGGACAAAGATCTCGAAAAAGCAGAGTATCCAGCGAGCCGCGTCTTGATCTAAGCAATGCGCGCGAACAGTTACCCAAGGATGACGATCGGGGAGGACAACTTGCGTTTTTTTGATCGAGTGTTGGTCGGCGGGCCGATGCCGGACCGCCTAGGTGGGGCATTTGATGGGTCACTCTTGACTCCCACATGGCACGGCAGCATTGACAAGAAGAAGAGAAGAATGGCATCCTAGCGATTGCTGGTTCAACCGCGATGCACCACGTGTGTGACAAGGACTTGCCTCAGGCAATGTCCGATCAGTTTTCTCACCACTATCATGACGATTGCCAACATCGACGCTGAGGGAACACAATACGCGTTTACAGATAGCGGTCCTATCCTCAGACAGCACTACAAGACTCTGTTGATGTTCCACGGGACGATATTCAACAGAGGTGACCATCAGATCTAGCAGCTTCATTGTATTCTCGCTCACTCGTTATATCTTAGAATCCTTCGAGTCTTTGGTTCCTTCGTTCAACAAGCAGGGTATTCGCGTTATAAACGTGAGCCGCCGGAGCTATGGCGAAACTTCAGAACATTCAGCAAAGGACATCGCGAACTTGGCGGAAGGACGCGACGAATTCCTCAAAGTCCTTGCGCGTGATGTTGCCAATCTCCTTATCTGGGTACTCGACAATCTTGGCCCCTTTGAAGAGCACAGTCTGTCTATGTTCAGCTGGTCAATGGGCACTTCGACAACGCTTGCGTTGCTCGGACAAAGAGACATTGTCTCAGCAGAAACGTACGCGAGGATTGGACGTTACCTCGAGAAGCTACTTCTACATGGTCTGTTTCCTGTCCATTCCTCTCAGCATATGACTAAATCATATTCTAGACTCTTCTCTGACCGCGTTTGGCTTCGACATACCGACTCCAGAAGGGCTATACAATCCCTTCCTCGATCGTTCGTTCCCGACTATCCAAGAGTACTCGGACAACATCAACATGTACCTCAGCATGTACTTTGATCACCCTGATCTGCAGTCGCGCCAGCCCTCTGGTGTGAATTTCTCTCGTAATGGCGCACGCCCTACTATGGCGCGCATGACCCCAGAGTACATAACACGAGTCATGGAATCCAAAGCAGCTGCGACTGGTGCAGACGCAGGAGCTGTTCCGTATCCACCAATACAACACATGCTGAGAGAACAGGCTAATACCGCGTTGTTCAATTCGGACCTAGTACTTCCGTCAGTGACGGTCACCGCTATTGCGTGTATGCATACGTCGTGGTTCTTGCTGTGGGCGTTCCTTGAGTTGGAGCGGAGACATAAGGAGTTTGTTGAACGAGGTGTAAAGGTGCGGCCTATCACTTTTGTTGAACTCCCCAATGCGAATCATTTTGTGAGTCCGACATTTGATTCGCGGATATTCATCTCACTTTTGCTAAGGTACATTACGAGGCTCCGGAGGACTTTGTGGGGTGTGTGGCTAAGATTCTTAACGATTAATATATACCTTGTGCACCGTCGGATCAGGAATTCAGCAAACAGAAAGCGGTAACTAAAAATGTGCGTCGTAATCAGTCAGGTGCAGGGCGGTATCTTGTACTCTAATGTTTCTGTGTCCTCGAGAGTCGACAGCATGCACTCCAAGGTCGCCTGCGTTTATAGACAATACTTCTTGGACCAATCTCCGCTGCGGGACAAAGGGACACGTTGACTGTCCATGTCGCAGGACGACGCAGATCAACGGGTTATATCCGACCTCACAGGAATACTTCAACAAACGCCACTCACTATCCGAGGTGCGCTGTTTCTGCGACCAGAAGTCTCTCAGACCCACCCATCATGCCTATCGCGACTATTAACGCTGAGGGGACTCGATATGCCTTTACCGACAGCGGCTCCATCCACGGCCAGGATTATAAGACTCTTATAATCTTTCATGGTTTGTTGTTCAATGGAGGTGGCTACTTAAGATAACACCCCGATATAACACTACTCATCTCTTCACAGAATCCTTCGAGCCTGTAGTTCCTTTGTTCAATAAACGAGGTATCCGTGTGATAAACGTGAGTCGCCGGAGCTATGGTGAAACCTCAGAGCATTCAGCAGACGACATTGCGAATTTGGCGGAAGGACGCGACGAATTCCTCCAAGTCCTTGCGCGCGATGTCGCCAATCTGCTTGTTTGGGTTCTTGACAATCTGGGGCCGTTCAATGAACACAGCCTGTATGTGATGGGTTGGTCCATGGGGACCTCAACGACACTGTCGTTATTCGGGCAGAAGGATGTCGTTGCGCCAGAAAAGTACGACAGGATCGGACTTTACTTGCAGAAAGTGATCATTTATGGTTCGTTCCCAGTCTCCTGTTCACTTTTTAGACACTTACCTTTCCGAAAACAGACTCTCCGCTGCAAGCGTATGGTTTCGACATACTTCAATTCGCAGGACAACACAATTCTGAGCCTCCTAGTACCACGTCGAAAGCGGATCGAGTCATGTCCATCATCTACGTGGCCTTCTTGTATTTTGAGCACCCCGATCTACAATCCCGCGAAGCTTCCGGAGTGAACTTCTCTAGTGACGGCGTACGCCCAACTATAGAGCGAATGTCAGCAGAAGAACGAGCTCGTTTCATGGATTACAAGGCCGTGATGACTGGTGCTGAAGCTGGGACAGCGCCTTATCCGCGAATCAAGCAGATGCTTAGGGAGCAAGCGGAGACCGCGTTGTTCGACTCGGAACTGGTGCTCCCGCTCGTAACGGTGACTGTTATTGGGTGCACGAGTACCGCATGGCCTATGATCTGGGCGTTTATTGAATTGGAGAGGAAGTATAAGCAGGTTGTTGCGGATGGCGGCCATGCTCGCGTCGTCACGTTTGTGGAGCTTGCCAAGGCTAATCATTTTGTGAGTTACAAAGTTTCAATGAAAAGCTTTTATGATGACATTGCTAGGTACATTATGACGCGCCTGAGGATTTTGTTGGATGTGTGGCTGAGATTATGGGCAAGTAATTTAGACTCAATGAATGCCAGGTTTCTTCATCGTGTTATCTCGAAGCTGAGTCAGGTGCGCGTGTTTCATTACAGCTCGCATCTGCTGTCTGTGTGAAAACGCGTTGCGCCACTGTCGTCGGTGTTCTTGGCCCGTGGTAAACGCCAGGAACAAGGAGATAAGGATCTGATAATCATATCGGCCGACACGATCGCCTTTTATCTGATAGAAATTCGAAGCATGATGGTCCCACTCCTCCCCACAACATGCAGAAAACTATCTTGATCCTCGGTGCAGCTTACGGAGGCTAGTAATACTCGTGCTGTTCACAGCACCCAGTCTGACAAGGCTGCCTTTTTACAGGTGCTCGTGCAGCTAATCTCCTCGCTAATGGACTCCCGAAAGGTTGGCGAGTGATCGTCGTGGACCGGAACACGTAGGTGACTGTCCGCTTTCAACCTTTACAGTCGACTCATGATCTGGTAGACATGCTAACCGTACGTTCAGCTGCTCGTCTAGAAAACGCGTTGTGAATAGCTTCTTTAGACGCTTATATTCTTCCCCGACTTGCTGTTCTTCCTGGGCATGAACATAAAGCATGTGAGTGCTACCTTTACGCGTGTTGCTCGTATCACTTATACAGGAGTTCTTCAGTCATTCCTATTAACAATATTTTCCAACTTCCGCCCGGCACTAAACACCCTCATCTTACTCTGCATGCCCACATTACGGCTTTCAACCCCAAGTTCATCACGCTTTCGCGCGCTTTCCCGGAGCATGGCATTCCAACGACCTCGCTAGACTACGACTACGCTATTTATGCACTTGGATCACTCCTTCCTGACCCACTCAATCTTTGGGGCTCTTCGAAATTCCACGGCACCAAGCCCGAATCTATGGATTGGCTCAAGGAGAACCAGAAGGTTGTCAAGAAAGCTGGAAGCGTTCTGGTCGTCGGCGGAGGCGCGTTGGGTGTCCGTGAGTATCGTTCTCCTCACGAATATGAGAGTCTGTCTAATGTCACGTAGAATTTGCGACCGACATCAACGCTCTGTACCCTGACAAGGACATCACACTACTTCATTCTCGGAGGAGACTTTTGCCAAGATTTGACGAAGAGATGCATTTTGAAAGTAGGTCTCAATTCGTCTTCTATTCGTGGATGTTGTTACAGCTAGTACCTAGTTCTGAAAACATTGGAATCTGTGGGTATCAATACGATACTAGGCGAACGACTCGATCTTGCTTCGGCCAGGAGGAAACCACCAAAGTTGAATGAGAAGGGCCAACGAGTTGTTAGCACTTTGAAAGGACGAGAGATTGCAGCTGACCTCATAGTACGTTTCGACTTTCAAAATCGCAACATGATCCTCAAACTGACCATCTTCAGATGCTCTGCACGGGTCAACGTCCGCACACTGACATGCTAAAGGACATGGATCCTTTGACTGTAAACCCAGAGGACGGCCTAGCGCGCGTCTTGAGAACAATGCAGCTGAGTATACGGCCACGGAGTCGAGAAGTTGAAGAACTAGAGGACAAGCTTGACAACACGACATTGGCCCCGGAGTCGAAGTCCCGGCCTGATGAATCGACTGACGCTCAACCAACGACACCATACCCGCACATCTTTGTCGTCGGAGATTGCGCAGATGCCTTTGGCGCCATCCAGGCTGGGCACACGGCGTATTACCAGACCGAAGTCGCAGCGCGCAATATTTTGAAGTTGGTTAGAGGAGAAGGAGAACCGCTTGATGACTATACGCCGGGTCTCCCTGGGATCAAGGTGTCTCTAGGGATTGTAAGCTTAGTTTCGAAGTCATTTATCACGCGAGCTAACTTGGAAAACTAGAAAAAGAGTGTGTATCAATCGCAAGGCGTTGTTGGAGTCAAGTATGATGGGGTAGAGGACATGCATGCCGCCGTTGTTTGGCCATCGTGGGGTGCCAAGGCTGACACTGACGAGGACATGCGCTTGTAGAAAATGATATGAATAGTGTCAGAGTCGAGGTTTTGTCGTCACGGTAGGGAGAAGAACGCGGAGACAAGTCCGTCAAGTCCGATCAATCGATCAGTTTCAATTTTTGTCTTCAACTACCATGTCGTCGTGCGGAAATCCTGCTACTGAGACGGATGCTCTAATGAAGCGTACGGGTCATTCTGTTACGCGTTCTATCAATACTAAGGCGTCGTAGGCCGCCCTAAATTCGACAAGACAAGAGATTGTGTCAAGTGTAAAGAAAATACAGGAAACATTGTTATCCGGCATGCTGTATATTGCAAGTGCGATATGGTTCACGTTGTACGGCAAATTACTTACTTACTTGTCAGAGCTTGCTTTACGCCAATGATATCCTTCAAATTTCGAAGAGGATTGGAGTCCTTCGTGAATGATGAACCTCAGGGATCTCGCAGGAAAGGACTGAAGGCATCGGGTAACCTTCTCGTTGGTCTATCTGGCGGTGTCGGATCCACCGTTCTACTGGATCTCATTCATCAGAGCTACTTTGCTACAAGGACGGACGTGACGGGAGGCAAAGACCACCCTCGAAATGAAGCAATATGGCCGAAGGGTAGAGTATGCTACGTTGAGATATGCAATGCCTTTCCTGGTGTACGTGGTCTCTTATCCTTCTCAGACCGTAGCTGATCAGCCTAGATGCGAGATAGAACTGAGGAAGTGCGCTCGGCCGCTTCCAAGTATGACTCGCTGGAATTTCTACCGCTGCGGCTTGAGTATGCCTTTGATGAGTCATGGTGGATATCTGTGGGCGGGAAACCGAACTCTGAGAATCTAAGCGTAGATTTCTCCGACCAAGGTATGATATCTATCGGTACATTGCCTCCAGCTTATAATGGTTACTATAGATCTCCTAATATCTACCATATCTAACGAATCGTTGCGAGATATACCCCCAATAACGCGGCTACGTTCATTCTTATCTACCCTGCCCACTCAGACCGCAATATCGCATACGGTCCCAACACTAGTTCGCCTTCTCCTTCTCTATACAGCTCGTACAACCGGCTCCTCACATTTGGTCCTCGGGACTTCCCTCACATCTCTTTCGATTTCCCTTATATCTTCGATATCCCAAGGTGCCGGTTATGTCGTCCGAGAAGAAGCCCAAGAAGAATGGAAGGGCAATGGCCTAGCAAAACCCATACGTATAATACGGCCTCTTCGTGATGTCGGCATGAAAGAGTGTGCGGCGTGGGCATGGTGGCATGACTTAAAGATTGTTAGAAAGGAGAGGATACCTGGCGGCACTCAGGACATAGCAATTTTGACAAAAGGTGAAGATCAAAGCTTCTCGACAAATTATAAAATCTGACCATTTTCAGAATTCATCGTTGGGTTAGAAAAGGATTATCCTTCCACAGTATCAACAATAGCGAGAACATGCGGGAAGCTGGCGCCCAAGCAAGGTTCTGTTCGCGCTTGTATACTTTGTGAGCGGTGAGCGTTCTTCGGTATGCTCTAGGTCCTGAAATTGATCTTCCTTCAGTCCGGTTCAAGAAGGAATCGAGGACTGGAAATCAAAAACCTCTCTGCGGACGCTGTCTGGCACAAAGGAAACTCCCTTGCAGTCCCCGTACCCCCAACATCTCACGCCACATTTATGTTACGCGTGCCATACGACACTGACGAGTCGAAGCAGTCGCGGCGCATTACATACGGGAAGTTCATATGTTTCCCTCCCGGTCTGGGTGAATTCAGGACTGGCTAAACCTGCCCGCCACCACGAAGTGCCTTCCATGCCTGAGGTGGACTTCGATAAACTAGTAGAGAGTGAGGTTTGGCGGACAAGGAAACTGAAGGAGGAGGACATGAAGCAAGCCATAGGTGGATTCCTGCTTGAAACGGATTAAGTCGACATCTTTACAGATCGACGGAGGGCGGGATCCACAAGTGATCGGCGTTTTCTGCCATATTGTCCTCGATATTGTTCCATGCCTGGAACATCATTCTTCTTATCTTGTCTTGCTTGTTCTCTGTCCTTGTATTTCCGTTCGTTCTGCCTTGTTGTACGCCGACGTTGTTGTTTTGTTCGATTTTTGTTGTTCTCTCCCTTGATGTGTTGATGCCTGTGTTATTGTTTTCTGTGGTCGTTGTTCTCCAGAGAGGTAGAAAAGGCCTTCAAATGTAAGCCAACCTCATTTCTCTCAGCTCCAATGGCTTATCCCAACATCCAGCGCTGGCCACATTATAGAGGCGTTCCTTTTGACCCATCTACATTGGAAATGCGTAACGCCATATTCTCCGCTGCCGCCATTCGCCAGATAGCGCGCCACGAAAAGCTCGCGCCTCGACTTCGTCACGCGAACTGGAACACCCCTATCCATTACGACTTTACCCAATCACCGGCAACGCTGTTGCTCAAATATCTCTTCAGAGCAGAGCGATTGTTATTCTGCCCTGCGGTCTCCCCCCACCAGGAGCGTATCAAAATAATCATACGCACCGAATATTTTGAGTATCCGCTCGAAGTCCTACCTTCCTATACGCGTCGGAAGGCGTACGTCACTGTCTGGGACGTCCTTTCCGCGATTCATTACTCCCTTCTACAACCAATCAGTCCTTGGATGATGCAGTACATCTACCAGAATCGATATTACAGCGAGCGGGAGTGTGCCGCGTTCGCGAGTTGTAGGAAGATTGATCTGCTGAAGGGAAGGACTCGATTCTCGGGTCTCTCTTCGAGGCATACAACTCATGAATACGTATTGCACGTTCAATAAGTTTCGCGACTTCATGCCCTCCTTCACTGTGAGAGAAGGCAGCTCTAGATAAATTATTAATATTGTAGTCCAATATTTAGATTAGTGCCCGTATCGTAAATCCTCCGTCATAAATCGTGCAGAATACGTTCGATAACATCCTCATTCGCTAGTAAGACGTCCTTCTTAAAGGTCCCAAAGCCTGCTTTATCCCTGACCCATCCTTGTCGCATCATGTCGTGGACAGCGTCATCCAACATAGGGCTATGTTGCGTGTTCTGAGCGTTGAAATAGTCCTCCGCCGACCCCAAACGCAATGCCAGGATGGCGGCCACGTCTCCCATCGCAGCTGGACGCGTTATAGATACTCTGACATCATCGGCGTATGTATACGACTTTTTCGTCCGTTGCGTAAGCATGATGGGTACCTGTGGCGTAGCATCAGTGTGATGCGGCGGTTGGAATGACTTGGGTATCCATACATTGCATTCCAAAGCCATGGCGAAGGTCGAACTCGCTTGCATGTCATAATATCCATGGTCTGCGAAAGCGGGGAGACATACGTCCATTTGGCTCATGAGGGTGTAGAATTCTGTAGGATGTGCAATGAGTGCAAGGGAGACGTTGGAAAAGCTCTGACGCACCAAAGTAGCTCAGGTCGACATGAATGCTTATAACGTTCTTCAGTTCTTCTGGGACTTCCAGGTCGCCGGATCCAAGGAGATAAAGACGGAAGGGAGCAGTCGGTAGACTCTCGTCAACCTCGTACGAGACTTGGCCAGGTCCTCTCGGTTTGTATCCCCACGCTGCTGGATCATCTGAAAGCTGTCAAATGACAAGTCCACAGGGGATACTAATGGAATTTACGAGACAACGAATCAATTAGGTCCTTGAAGATCTGTCGATAATTTCGGCGGTCCACGCTGAACGTGCCTTGTATGACGACATTGGATAATACTCGCGTAGACGCATGCACCGGTAGGTCTGGAAGATCCAATATCGGCACATGGACGTCGATGGGAATGTATTCGTATCCTGCGGACTGGATTCTCAGGTCGGGGCTGTCTGATAGTACATCGAATTTATGGCGAAAGCCGGCAGCGACGCTACAAGGATAGACGTGAGTTTTTACTTCGAGGACTACGGAGAGGAGAGACAGACTGTTCGGATAAGGGAAGTAGCCGTATTGCATCGCGGCGCGACCACTCTGTGATAGCATTATGCCAATGGTCGTCCTATACGGAGGGTCAATACAGGGAGGCAAACGTACAAGTTCGGACTAACGGCGAGATTATGAACGATGCAGACAAGTTTGAACTTTTTGTCTTCGTCGAGAGTGTCCCAGGCGGCAAGGAGCTCGTCACTTGCTGGTTTTCTCAAACTGCAATCATGTCAACGGCAAGCCCTGAACACAATAGGGGAAAGCACCAACTCGACCTTCGGGAAGTAGTTTAGCGCACTGGAAAGAAGCTAGTTTCAATTCACTCACCTCGCACGTTCCCATAATAATTAGATCATACTGATACTTCTCCATTCCGCTTAACAAATCCTTAACCAACTCTTCGGGTTTGCGGAACGTCCCATGATACAGACCAAGCTTTTCGATGACCTCTTGGAACCCATACCGATTAAATGGAGTGTTCGCATAGACCTGCAGGTGTCCATGCGCAGACCTCTTCCGAAACACTCGCTCAATCGTCCACGCCACAGCCATATACACGTCGTGGTGGTATCCAAAGGACGACGCGATGGCAATATTCTTCCTTTTCAGGGGAGTCGCGCTAGAAGCAACATGTTGTTTTCCAAGTGATAGATCATTCTGGAGTTGACATCGAGTCGTGGACGAGACCCTGATCGCAGAGAAGTAGTCCTGCTCTCTGGATGAAGAAAAGAGACCCAAGAAGAGGAGGAGGAGCGTCAAAGCGATCGCCAGGAAGTACAGCGACCGTGTTTTCGCAGAGAGCATCGAAGTGCAAGACCGTGCGAGGGAAAATGTGTTCGGGCGCCCAGTGGGCGCTCTAGGGTGGGTACTTAAGTGCGAGAAAAAAAGGAAGTGACATATCGTGACCCTGGGTTGCTTGGCGTATGTGACGCTTGAAATAGAACAGATCAGACCTATGATATGTCAATTCGCATGCTATAGACGCGAAGCTGAGCGCGCCTTGTTGAGCGGATCAAAGAGGTTCCAAGATTGGGTGATAGCCATAGTAGTATCCTCGTTTTGCAGTCTCAGTCTGCAAAAAGTATAACTGAGAGAGCTATCGGGTTTGCGGATACCGGGTGCACAACATCGTATCTCCTTGAAGGGGACAACGGTGATAGATCGTCTATCCCGCGATGTCGTATTCAATACCACAATTGAATGGGCGTGGAACCGCGATAACCATATCCTGCGTTGTTTTCGCGGCAGATGACCATCGTGAGGAAAGAGCTGCATTGGACCTGAAGAGAACTCGAAGTGGAAGGACAATGCAGTCGGACCGAGAGTGCCTGAGTCACGTGGTTATTAAATGAGGTTCCTTTTTGAGGCTTCGCAGAAGTTTCTCCAGCCGCTTGCGCTCCCAGTAACCTTTCAGGCCGTACTCAAGCAGCGCGTATGTAAAGGCTCCGCAACATCGCTTTCTTTGCCACTCTGTATCTTGTTCTCTAGTCAGTCTTCCCGTTACGTTTACTGCGCCATCTATGTCTTCTGGAACCCAGACCTGTTCTAGCAGCGCTTCCTCGTGGACTTGAATGTGGCGCCGTCCTGCTCGCCAAGGAGACTTTTTCCTGGTGATTCAGAAGAGAAGGACCCCTTGTATTGTCTACCGTGACCTTCTGGCCGGTGATTCGAAGACTCCAGGCCCCAACATCGATGATTGAATGTGGGTTCTTTCTGCTACAAATATTGATGTCGTGTATCGGCGAAGGGCTTGGCGGAAGTGCCACGACTGATACCGTTCATACTGACATTAATGTGGCTTGTATGTTATCGATAAGCATTGGATTCCGTCATAAGCAGGTTCTACGGAGGTCACCTTCGTCCCGCGAATGTGTCGTCTAGAATCTTTGACGGGAACCACGTTTTCCTACGGAGGGTGCGTCTCGCCACGAACGTGCTGTGGTCGGTCTGTCTGCTTACACTGGGGGTTAACAAATCATCTAATGCAGCTTCAGAAACAAGCGCGCAATCTCCTCAGGATATCCTTCATGGCATACTACATACTATAAATGGTCGTCAGCAGAAGCCAAGCCCGGGCTCCCGGCTACTACTCATGTCGATGAAAGGTACGCATTCGTTTGTATTACGGGTTGTCCGATGAGTCGATGACAGGGTCTCCAGAAGCCACTGGCCCGGAGGCTGTTCTACAGATGTTTTCTACGTTTATAAACCTGGAAGGCGACGTTGTTTAACCCTCCATATATCTCTCTGATGATTTAAACGTCGCATAATGCGGAAATTTCGTCATCTCAACAATACGCGTTACTCGCATTCTTGAAGACTTCAGCAGTATGATTTCAACCTCTCAAATTAGTAATGTTTTTACATTCTCATTCAATTGTTTGATCAAGATTGCGACTTTCCCGGAAGATAATACTCTTTCGCTAGTGGAATTTATCGAATATGAGTATCTGCGTCGACAGTAGCTGAAGCAACCCACCAGCGGCGTACACCTCATCCCAACCGTAGATTGCCTGTGGTTCTTCTTCATACCCGTACTCCGACCACCAATGCACCCTGTGTCCGAAGCGATCCCTTGCGATAGAACAGACTCTCTTCAAGTAACTCTGAACGTTCCCAGCATGTCTCCCTGAGACTTTGGACGAAAAGCGGCGAAACTTGGGACCTTCATGAAAGAGAACGGGATGCTCTCCTTGCTTGAATAGGATATCGCCGTTCTTAACCTCCACATTCGGGTCGCCCCGGTATTCGTCGATGACATCCTCCAAAAAGAGGTCCCAGAGCGCTGTGTCGACGATGTTATCTGCATCGATGGGAGGGAAAAAGTCAAATCCAACGTCGATGCCCATGTCTGGTTTGTCTAACAAGTACGTGGTGAGAAACACTGCGGGGATAATCATGTTGCTCGCGACTTGCCTCTGGCTCTTTGTAGGTGGGTGAACGTAGGAAAGCAGTAGTCTCCCCTAGGCGGACTTGACAAGCTTGAGAACAAGCTTATGTAGAGCACTGATGTGAACGTCGTCCCATTCACTTCACCCCCGATTCCCAGGGCATGTCAACTAGGCTTCATTAGCTATGTATAAAGTGGCAAGCTGGCGCGTCGCGTCCTGGTACGGACTTTGCATATTTTGAAGCTGATAGGGTAGTGAATAATTTCGACGTAATGAGAACGGTGAAGTGATCTTGATCAATGTCATTCTGCCTGCCATGCGACGTCCATATGGCCTAATCGTAAACTTGTACTCGGACGACGATGTCGAACGGTCTCATAGCGCAAGACTTTGCGTATAACATGACTCACCCCCACCGTCGTCCATCGTTTATGCTCGAGGCCAAGAAAAACACTGTTCTCGTATCTCATGGACGCCCGCCATGGTATGCTGTCCGATACCGTGTGCTCCATGTCGCCCAATGAACTGCTCAGGTACGGCGAGGACGGCAGGCGGATGACCGATGCATTCGTTATTGCAGTGGCCGGTGTGTGGCACACGACCCCATTTCCTCGCTCTTTTGACTTATTCCATCGTCCAGGTGGTTCTGGTAGCGGAAAGGTCTGCTTGTGTTGATCTCTGCCGCTTTCCAGCACCATAACATCTGCACAAAGACCCACGTCGCCCGACAAATTGTCCACAGCCTTGGAAATATCCCTAGCATCGTCATTCTCTCGCAGGCGAGTACCGGTATCAGTCCTTGTCAGTCTGTTCTTATCGGAGGTCCAGGATAGCTTCTATAAGCGCCATACACCTGAAGAAATTGCTCTCGCAAATGCAAGCTTGTTCGACTTTGACCACCCGGACGCGATCGATATGCCCATGTTTGCCGCTGTACGTGGAACATGAGGGGACAGCTATGAAGGTTACTAACTCTGAATAGTGCTTGGCCGACTTGAAGGCCTGCAGACAGTCAAACATCCCGGTCTATTCATTTGCCCAACATCAGCGGCTAGACGAAACCAAGTATCTCTACGGGGCATCCGTTATAATTAGTAAGTGCACAACGCAGGTGCCCGTCACACGTGTCTAAACGCGTCGTAGCGGAGGGAATAATGTGCTTGCAGGATCCAGCATTGAGAGCACTGTATGATCTCAAAGTGGGCATGATTGTTTAGTGTCCTCGTGTCAAGTGCTAAAAGGCAAGCAGGTGTTTGTTCAGTGCGACTCGGATCTCATGTTGGCCCGACGAATCACACGGGATGTCAAAGAGCGAGGACGCGACGTGGATGGTATATTAGAACAATATCTACGCTACGTCAAGCCAGCGTATGACCACTTTGTCTTGCCAACCTCTGCACATGCGGATATCGTCTGTCGATCTTCATTACGTCCGTTCTACGCCTTGTTGAAACCTCTATTTAGATCGTTCCGGGCTCAAACAATGCTGTCGCCATCGAACTCATCACGACTCACATAAAGCGGAAGATGGAGGAGCGATCCAATCGCTTTCGCCAGAAGATGGCAATTCCTCGCATCTACGGTGCTTCCGGCGCGTCGACGCCTGAAGCCAAGGTCGAGGACTTGCATCTCGACGTGCTCAAGTCGACTCCGCAAATCCAGGGCATATACACGATCTTGCGGTCGGCGGATACCCCCAGGCAGGATTTTATATTCTTTGTGGATCGTCTTTCTACCATACTGGTAGAACACGCGATGCAGCATCTCCCCTTTGCGCCGAAGACGGTGATGACTCCCATCGGTGTTCTCTCGCATGGATCAGAGATTGACACTGAGTATATGTGTGGCGTGACAATACAGCGATCCGGTGGTGCGCTTGAACGAGGCTTCCGACGCGTCATAAACAACGTTCCCGTGGGTTCACTGTTGGTCCAATCTGACAGCAGTACTGGCGAACCACTACTTCTCCAAGTTAAACTCCCTTTATATATCCGCAACCGCCACACTGCCAAGGACACCTATGTCTTCCTACTTGACTCCCAGGTCTGTTGTTCCCTCGACGTACGGTCTAGCTGCGTCTGACATTCCGTTAGATTGGGACAGGGGCAGCAGCCTTTATGTCTATCCGGATTTTGCTGGATCATGGTGTTCGACAGGATCATATCATCTTTGTGACGTTCTTGGTGGCTCGTGGAGGCGGCATATCGGTAGTTAGGCGCGCATTTCCGGATGTCAGGATTGTGTGTGGCGCTGTAGATGACGAGATGGTGGAAGGTTGGTTGGACGACGAACAGAGCGCGGAGCACGGTCGGCAGATTTGGGTGATGCAGCCGGGTATGGGTCAGATAGGTACGCGACTCAATTTTTCTTGTGTACGAGGCACTGACTCTTGTACAGGTGATCGTTATTACCTCTGATGTTTTGCGCCTATACGAAGCAACCTAATTGAGGATCGTCTATCATTCTGGATTATGAAGGCCTTTGATCTCACTTGGGTACTTGCTTTCGATTGCTTTGATTTGATTCCGTCAGCTTTGAACTTTGTGGTTACCTATCTGGTCAAGGAACCGAAGAGGTCGTTTCGTAACTGATTCGTTGTAAGTCCATGTGCTACTCGTCTTGCAGAACTGCCCATCAGCGATCTATCTTTTTGCTTGTTTTTGTCGCGCCCAAAATCTCAAGCACAATTCCGATGGCGACTTATGATTCCACTGGGCTCATCAAAGATTGAGTGTGTACACGCCCGTTCTGATTGCGTATCAGACGGACAGGAGGACACCTGAAGATGAACAGGTAATTGCATGTTTCTTACAGCTCACGTTTACAGGAACAAGTTGTCGTGTCGTGCGTTCCCATTTGTTACTGAAGGCTTTGCCCTTCTTTTTAACTAGGTCTTTCCAAAGGAAGAATCAAACATGAACAACTCTCACCTTGTTCTCCGAACAGCTGTATGAAGGTGATGTCATGTGGTCGACCTAAAATACATCCTTCTTCAAGTCCTTGTAACTACCAACGTATCTGAAGACTCCAGAAACGTGCGACCAAATAGCAATTGCGAATGCGCAGGTATGCCCCAAAGCATCCCTGTCTATATATCGGTTAACCATTAACCTATTGCTACTAAGTAGGTCCTCGGAGTATCTTAGGCGGTACAACCGGTCCTCGACTTTGTTCGTAAACGAAAGCAGCGGGCCGGCGTGTATCACGCGTGATGCAGAGAGGACGCGTTATAAAAGCAGGACGGAGAAATGAAGGAAGAGCACGAAGATGGCGTTTATATTTGGGCTTCTCGCGTGGTTCTTCATTTCTGTCGCAGCGTCGAAAGACAGATGGGTGTCCGTGCCAACTTCCTTCGTACTCATTGGAGATAGTACCACCGCCAATGGGTATGTCAGCTACTATTCTCTCAGGACTAGCAGTAGCTGACATGAATTGAACAGCACGACACCTAATAGTGGCGGTTGGGGGAACGGATTCTGTGGCTCGACCGTAACATCCACTCCTTCTTCACTGGAACCTGATACCCCATGTATCAACACCGCGCATAACGGCGCTACTACCGGGTCGTTTGTCGCGGACGGCTTTTGGAACATCTCAGGTCTGTCCTCTGCAACCAAATTTTCATCCTCTCCACACCTAACGCGAGTCACCCTTCAGTGGTCGCCATCCAAGCCGAAGTCGCCAAAGGCCGGCGCACCTTTGCCACGATCCAATTCGGACACAACGACATGAAGATCGCGCCGCCCGAGTCGATGGGCGCGAACATGACGGTCATGGTGCAGGAGATCCGCGCGCTCGGCGCGGAGCCCATTCTTGTCACGAGCCTGACGCGCAGGAGCTTCAACGAGGACGGCACCATCGCGGACACCCTCCAGCCGTGGGCGGACGAGACGATCCTCGTCGCGCAGGACCAGGGCACGTATCTCTTGGATCTGCATGCGGCTTCGATTGCGTACTGCGAGGCTATAGGGGAGGACGCCTCTCATCGGCTGAACCGTTTGGAGGACGACAATACTCGTAAGCTTTTGCCCAGCGAAATCTCGTTTTGTCCATGCCAATCCGTTTCAATATAGATCTGAACGTCAATGGGACTATCGTTTTTGGCAGAATGGTGGCTGATCTCATGGAGGCGAGTTTTCCGCCGAGAGATCTTGCGATTATCGCGAACCCCGCGCTCACGTTTAATATCACGCATGGAATCGCGTCGTATTGAAATGATGAACGCGCCACAAAATGGTTGAGACTTGTAAAACGTATCCAACTATGTAACATATTAGATTGGGGCGTAGCGAGCGACGACTAGGTGACGGGGAGTGAATATACATTGTAGTAGTCTCGAGGCCAGACGTCCGCCAGTAAGATACTCGATGACAGTCGATCCAGTACCTGGCGAAGTGACTGGTATCGAGTCTAACATTGTAGCGAGTCCTCTATGCCGGATAGGCGGTAATTCTAGATACATAGTAACGGTATTTACAAAGATAGTAACGGGATGTACAAAGGTCCATGGAACGTTTCTGAATCAATATTTCTTGAGAGTTCATATGAAGTTGGCGTGGAGGCAATCAAATAACGGCCACTTCAGGGTGACAGAGGCCTAACGAGCTCGAAAGTGTGGATCCTGTTGGGCAGTTTAGAGTGTGTTCGTAGTACATGTGGCGTTGACACTCGCCTGGATAGAACCAGAATGAAACACCAATAATGATGTACAGGCCTGGAACGGTGTTAGATTGGAAGGGCAAAGCGAACCGTAAGCAGGAGGACCTACATATTAATATGAGTCCCTCTAGCCAATTGGACTTGCCATCGCTAACGGTGTAATTCATAACTTGTACTGCACAAATGTAAGCGGTCTTTAGGAGCGAAGAATCGTCTGGTTTGCTTTACCTGAGATATATAAGACCTAAGACACCGGTTAGCGAAGTATCTAGCGGGACAAAGCAGTATAGCCTCACCAGTGACTCGAATGGATCAAAGAGAAGCGCTAGCGGTTTGCCTGCAATCCACGCCACGGTCACCATGAATCTATCTCCCTATCAGATCTAACTCGACTCTAGTAGACAGTTCGGACTTACGGCGTTACAAATAGAGCGGTTTGCTGAATACATCAAGTCAATCATAGCAATTTGACGAAAGAAACAACTCACGATCGTTGAACCGACTGCGACGGAGATACTGAATGACAGTTTATCCTTGTAAGACGTCGAAATGGCGCTGGCGCATTCTAAAACAAATCACAGATGAAAATACGATTCTTTGTCTTTGAAGATGAAATACGAACCAGCAAGCGAGCCCACAGCAGGCAATAGGATGAGGCCGACCCATTCCTTGCTTATCGTCGTGGACACTTCGTTCATGGCCTCGACCAGCCAATCCGCAGTGAAACCGACACCCTGCAGGATTGCGCATGCGCATTGGAGTCGGGACATATTTAGAACAATGAAAAACGCGCACCACAGTAACGGCTGCCAACAACAACAGAACCAAGAATAAGCTGACCTCCGGCGCCTTCTTTTCGACGGCCTTGGTCGGCAAACGCGGAGTCCGCTGGTCATAGTCATCGTCCAGACGCTTCATCTTGTAGCCGTCGTCGTGGACAATTTCGGGGGAGCCATGATATGTCGACCCGCTGAAGTTTCTGCTACTTGCGCCACGGGACATCGGAATCCCGCCTTCTCCATCAACAAGGCGAACAGTGTAAGTCTGTCCAGCTCCGGATGCGCTGAGATCAGATCTCGATGTTGCAAGCACTGATGAGTTATATCCGACGCCGGGCACTAAATGTGGAGTGAGTCGGAGGAGAGGAAAGTGAGGGGCTGTGTTACTCGTAAAACTGTAGGATTCTTTCAGAGGCACTTCCTGGAATTCACCTCGATCCTTGGGCGAGAAGTGTGGCGAGGGAATCTCTCGCTCTATGGACTTTCGTTTCCAGATGAACTTTGACATGGGCGTTCTGAAGATGTCCTTGTTGTGCTCGCGACTTTGGTAATTATTATCTGATGACAGTCAGTTTTGCCCTGCTTCGAAGGAGGCACATACCATCATAGAGATGGTTGTGGGACCAGAGTTGGAAGACCAGCGATGCAAAGTAGACTTTGCCTTGATTAGTTAATGTCGACGAAGGGGATAATAGACACGAACTGAACATTAGTACAATTGAAACCTAGAACCATGATATTAGCTTCAGTGCGTAACCGGTGTCGTTTCTACGTACACTGTGGCTCATCTGGAGGATGCTCTGTTTCTGGGAAGCCGAGATGATGTCCGTTTCGTTATTACTGAGAGCAAAGTGATATACAGCCGGCAGTAGAATGGCACCAACCGATATGTTGAGCAAGGTCATATTCATGGCGTTGGCAGCTGAAATGCAACATGAACAGACGGGTATGATCTTGTCATCAAGAACATACTTTGTTCGAACGCTTGCTCGGAAAAGCGGATACCCCCGGCGAAGAAGCAAATCCCGAGAACAAGCACTGCAACGGGATTAGCATCTCGCATTAGATGAAGTGTACGATGCTCACGGATTCGACTAAGCATCGAACCGATCACTAGGAAGAGGATGAGAACTTGGAAATCAAGACTCTGACGAAGATCTTACGAGTCGACTGAACTACGCGAAGTTCACACTTGCGCAGCGCCGTCGAGGCGACGATAATTTCAACACTGCACTTGAATATGAGGTAGGCATAATCATAGATGGCGGTGAAGCGTACAAGTTAGCCTGAGATTGAGTTAATTGATGGTCAGATGGATAAAATAGCTTGACACGAACCATGCTGGTGTTGATTAGACCACTTGTTGCACCACCGAGACGGGTAGTAAGCTGAAGCGTGGTGAT